>NW_026844037.1:13262093-13308066 GCF_029531705.1 Pantherophis guttatus | reverse complement strand
CTTCTTCTTCTTCTTCTTCTTCTTCTTCTTCTTCTTCTTCTTCTTCTCCTCCTCCTCCTCCTCCTCCTCCTCCTCCTCCTCCTCCTCCTCCTCCTCTGCCTTCTCCTTCTTCTCCTTCCTAGCGTATTCCCACAGGTGCAGGGTCTGCTTTTTGGATCATTGAGCGCAGGCCCACAGCTTGCATATCTTTGTTGATGGTGTCTTACTATCTCTGCTTTGGATGCCTGCGAGCTCCCACACTGTCATAACAATAATATAACAAACTTCACCCGCTGAATAAATGGAGCAGGTGCTTTCCTGAAAAATGTGTTTGTGGATTGTTGTGCTGGTGACACAGCATTTGGCTTATGTACACACCTTCTTCATACATCTAGGAGATGCTAAAATAGCATCCATTGTTCTCTGCAAAGAAAGAAACTCATTTGCCAAAGATGTGTCAGATCCCAGAGAGAGTTCAACTGCATATTTGTGTCGAACGGATTCCTTGTATTTTCTGCAAAAAACAATTTAACCTCCTGAATGCCTTTCTGCTCCATTTAAAGAAGAATTAAAACGGGGAATTCCTTTTCAAGAAGAGGAAAATAATCCCCCGCACTTCTTTGTCTCTGTGTTTTCCAAAGTTTGCATTTAAAAAAAAAAAAAAACAAGGCAAGACAATTGAGTCTAAAATTATCCCTCGAAAGATTAAACTTTGAGACCATATGCATCTTATTAACCTCCCAATTTTTTAAAAGGGAGTACACACAGATTATTGGCCGCAAAGAACCTTTAACCAGGTCAAATGAAATCCTGAAAATGGGATTTAATTCTAATCGTAGTTAACTTTGTGTGGGTTTGTGTGTCATATGAACTGAGCCCTTTTCATTAGCATAAGACTCCAGTGTTGGAAGAAATGTCCATCTGGGTTCAGTTCCAAGTGGAGAAAAAGACACTGGATTCGTGGAAGTTGCTTGGAAAGAAGATTTGTTGATGAAGAGGATCACATGGTTTGAGGTCCTGGGCAAAAAAGGGCAGAGATGCTGAGAGTCCCTGGGTTTTATGCCCTCTGTTGGGCTTTGAGTTCAAGCTTGAGTTCTGATTGGCTGTCAGACTCCCACGGGGCCATGCAGGGGTAACTTTGTAGGTTGTCTTTTGAGTCCCAGGCTTGGTTAACTCTTGCTGGGTGATGATGTAGTGAAAGGGCTTTGGGCAATTCCTACTATGGCTCTACCTGAAGGAGGTAGATCTTTGTTATATAAAATAGACTGGCCCAGGCCTTAATGGTCCATTGACAAAGGGGGGGGTTGAGTTTCTGCCTCCCTTTTAGGGGAAATATTCTGCCCTTTTAATATTTCCTAAAATATCTCCTTTTCCTAGAAAAGGGGTGGGTGCTAATTTCCTACAACACAAAACAGGTTGGCTTAGATATGGTACCAGGAAAAGCATATTGTCTGAATGCAGTCTGTTGTCTCCCAACTCCTGCTAAGTTGAGGAACTCTGCAACTTTTCTTGAGTCAACCGAAAACTAGACTGGCGTGACCTGCGTTGCAACCATTGTTGGCCCTTTTCTTTCCTCTTTTGCAGTGCGTTTCAAACTTGGCAACTTAAAGACGTGAGAATTTCAAAGCCCAGAATCCCACAGTCAGCATATATTTGAGGCTGCCCTGGGAAAATACTTCTTTAAAACTGGCATAGCTCAGAGAAAAGTAAGGCTGCCCCATTGAGGAAGTAGGGACACTATGCAGGCAATGTCGTGAGGACAGAGCCGATCTTTGAAGCTACCACAGCAGGTTTGTGTTATAGTTGTTGTAACTGAGAAAAATCCCTGGAGTAGAGGGGGAAAGACTTATCTCAGGGGTCAGCAACCTGCGGCTCCAGAGCCACATGTGGCTCTTTGGGCCCTCAGCTGTGGCTCCCTGTCGTGTGATCCCACCACTAGCTGGCCCCGCCCCTCCCTGCCCCTTACCCTCCCCTCCCAGTCACTGGCCTGAGAAGGTAAGGGCAACGGTGGGGGATGGAGAAGCAGCCGGGGCAGAGACAGAGAGAAACAAAGAGAGGGTGAGAGAGACATAGAAAGATACAGAGAGAAGGAGGGAGGGAGGGAGGGGAGAGAGAGATATGTCAAAAGGGTTTTGTGGTTCCTGGTGTTTTTTAACAATTGGTTCTCTGCCCTAATGACTGGCTGGGTAGGCGTGGCTGGGGGGGCGGTCATGTGATTGGTGGAAGTGAGTGAAATTGAGTTGGTCACGCCCACTCAGGTTTTGTGGCTCCCGATGTTTTCTTTTCTGTGGGAAATGGGTCCAAATGGCTCTTTGAGTGTTTGAGGTTGCAGACCCCTGTACTATCTAAATCAGGAGCGTAGCCTAAACAGAGGTGGAGCCTTGGTGGTGCAGCAGACTAAAGTGCTGTTAAGTAGCACCAGCTGCCTGCAATTACTGCAAGTTCAAATCTCACAGGCTCAAGGCTGACTCAGCCTTCCATCCTTTCGAGGTAGGTAAAATGAGGACCTGGATTGTGGGGGCAATAAGCTGACTTTGTATAAAAAAAGAACACCACTTAGGGGGCGCCGAAAGCTCTACTAAGCAGGTATATACAAAAGTATGAAGGCTATTGCTTAACACATTGTAAGCTGCCCTGAGTCTCCGGAGAACGGCGGCATATAAATTGAACCAATAAATAAATAAATAAATAAATCGTCCCTTCTGCCTTTTCAAGGACTATGTCTATCAGCTGTACATAAAAAAGGATTAGAATTTCCCAGATATTTTAGCAGGGAAAGAGTTATAAAATGAGTCCATGAATCCTTGTTGAGGGTGCAAAATAGCAGGACCGGAGCTGCGGTTTCCATGGTCTCTCGTCCTCAGAGCCACAATCTCATGATCATCAAGTCTGGTGATGCGACAGTCTTGGACTGTCTTGGACTCTCTCCCAACTGGTCTTGGACTCGGTTGGGAGAGATTTATCTTCCAGTTTTCTCTTCTTCATCTGACTCTTGGCTGACCTTAATGAGCCCCTGGCTTTCAACCAAATCTATCATGAGAGATGGTTATGTAAATCATTTGGTGACAGGAACATGCATACTCTCCATTAACTGTGTCGCAATTCAAAAAGAGGGATGGGTAGGTGAAGTTGGTGATGATAACAGAGATGTATAATAATTATGACCTCTTAATATATTCAATAGGGATGCGGTGGCTCAATGGCTAAGATGCTGAGCTTGTCAATCGAGAGGTCGGCAGTTCAGCGGTTCAAATCGGTGGTGAAATTCAGATTTTTTTACTACCGGTTCTGTGGGCATGGCTTGGTGGACATGGCTTGGTAGGCATGGCAGGGGAAGGATATTGCAAAGTCCCCATTCCCTCTCCACTCTGGGACCAGCCAGAGATGGTATTTCTCAGTTCTCTGAACTACTCATAATTTCCACTACCGGTTCACCGAACTGCCCAAAATTTACGCTACCGGTTCTCCAGAACCTGACAGAACCTGCTAGATTTCACCCCTGGTTCGAAACCCTAGTGCCGTTTAACGGGGTGAGCTCCCGTTACTTCTCCCAGCTTCTGCCAACCTAGCCGTTCAAAAGCACGTAAAATATGCAAGTAGAAAAATAGGGACCACCTTTGGTGGGAAGGTAGCAGCGTTCCCTGCGCCTTTGGCGTTTAGTCATGCCAGCCACATGACCACGGAGACTCTCGTCTTCAGACAGTGCTGGCTCTTTGACTTTGAAACTGAGATGAGCACCGCCCCCTAGAGTCAGGAACGACTGGCACATATGTGCGAGGGGAACCTTTACCTTTTAATATAGTCAATACCCCCCTTTAAGTTCTGCTATGCTGCCTCATTGGGGTGGGGTAGGGGTGTTCCTGGGAGGATTGTGTGAAGAATGTTGGGTAGGTGTGTCAAGAGCATATTTTCCTAGCAGGGTCAACCTAACTGTTCAATGAAAGGAAGCAAGCATAGGGCAGCAATGATATAGGAAGATGCTGGAAGAAGTAGACAGTGAACAGCTAACCTGCTATGGTTGTAAAACGATTGGAGCCTCAGGACTTGCCATGTCCCAGTGGGGCAAAGAAAATTCCTTACTGAATTGCTGCTCAACCTCAACCAATCAAGGAACAGAACAGAATAACAAAGTTGGAAGGCACCTTGGAGGCCTTCTAGTCCAACCCCCTGCTTAGGCAGGAAACCCTACACCACTTCAGACAAATGGTTGTCCAATCTCTTCTTAAAATCTTCCAGTGTTGGAGCATTCACAACTTCTGGAGGCAAGTCGCTCCACTGGTTAATTGTTCTAACTCTGACAGTACAGTGACAGTAGCAAAGGTGCATGGAAGAAAGCAATGATAAACCACTCCTGTAGTTATCAATAAAATAAAATGGATAGATAATATAAAGTGATTGTTTATATAGTGCTGGATGATGGGCCCCTTAAAACAGATGACATTCAACATGCTACTGAGAAAGAGCTGAGGATTGTTGGACCTGTCAGCACTTAAATCTCTAAATAGAAATGATCCTTGGCTCCATTTGCTGAGAAAGGTATAATTTTACTAGAAGTCAAGTGTATTGCAGTAATGCATAGCCAGAACTGAGAATTGCACACCAAAATCCCTAAGATCAACTTTTCCCTCCCTTAACTACCTCCCATTGCTGATGCCACCATGATCAATCAGGTTCAAGCAAGATGTTTTCAGAACAAACACGTTAAGCATAGGTTGGTATGCAGCTGCCTTTTCTCCCAGTGGAGTGACCTTGAAGCAGCATCTCAGGGAGATACAGAAGTACTTTCACTTTCCCCCAAGCATCCCTTCTTTCATCCACCCTTCATGGCAGAGTGTCACTGCATGGTAGCAAAGCACACAAACAAGGTGGCAGCTGACAAGGATCTTTTGAGGTACTAATGGTTCTGATGATGATGATGATGATATCCATTCAGTTGTGTCTGCTTCTTGGAGATTCTATAAGCCAGGTCTCTCCATATTTTCTGATCTTGCACCACTTCTTTGAGTTGTTCTATTCTCTGGCTGGTGTCAGCTTTGATGGTGTCCAGCCACCATGTTCTTTGGAGTCCTGGTTTCCTTTTACTACTAACTCTTCCAACATACTGTATTTTTCAGAGTATAAGATGCACCTTTTTCTCCCCTAAAAGAGGCTGAAAATTTGGGTGCATCTTATACTCCGAATGTAGCTTTTTCGAAGCTTTTTTTTCAGCCCTAACGAGGCGCTAACGAGTGAAGATCTTCCCAGCTTTTCCTGCTCCCTCTACTCGACTCTCCGGAGGCGCTAGCGAGTGAAGCGATCTCCATGCTTTGCTCCGACTCTCAGCTGTTCTTTAGAAGCTTTTTTTCAGCCCTAACTAGGCGCTAGCTGAGTGAAGCGATCTCCCCATGCTTTGCCTGCTTTTCTCATTGCTGCTTCCTCTCAGCTGTGCCTTAGAAGCTGTTTTTTTATCCCAAAGCAGGGAATAAAAAACCAGCAAACTAATGTGCTGAAGCTGACCAGACTAAGGACGCTAGCCAGATGAATACCTGCTAGGCAGATTTCCCCACCCCCTATTTTCCTCCCCAAAAACTAAGCTGCGTCTTATACTCTGAAAAATACAGTAATTGCTTTCTCCAGTGAATTCCCCCACATGACATGACCAAAATAAGTGAGAAACAGTTTTGTGATTTTGACGGTGTTCGTGATGCAACTAGGTTAAACCCTTTAAGATATCTTGTTGTTGATGTTACTACGTATGGAAGGATCATCCAAAACTGCAAAACCATGGGATGTAAGAAGCCTGAAAGTGCTATCAACAGGAAAGGAACTAGCAGTCATGAAATATACTACATACTAGTACTTGATAGGGTAGTAACAAAGTCCATGGAAACAATACTGTATTCAGATGTCATAATGCGTTTGTACCAACAAAAATCTGAACTGTACAAACAATGACTTTCTCTGTGATTCTGCGTGGAAGTGAAAGTTGGCTTTTGAGGAAGGAGGATAGAAAGAATATTGGACTTTGGTGTTGGAGAAAATTCCTGTGAACACCATGGATAGCCAAGAAAACAAACATTTTTAAAAAAATTTTTTATTTTATTTGTTCGTCAAATATGTACAAGATAGCAAGTATACCGAATTTTTCGGACTATAAGATGCACTTTTTTGTCTCCCAAAAGGGGGCGAAAATGTCTGTGCGTCTTATAGACCAAATATTGCCAAAACCCCGCCCACCCACCAGCCATTTTTTTGGCCTCCGCACGTCCTGTTTTCGGGCCTTTTTTCAGTCTTTTTCAGGGCTTTTTTGGCCCATTTTTGGGGCTTTTTTTGGCCTGTTTTTGAGGTTTTTTTCAGCCCATTTTTTTGGGGAAAAATGGGCCGAAAAAGCCTCAAAAATGGGTCAAAAAAGAGCCTTGAAAACAGGCTGAAAAAAGCCCCCAAAACGGGCCTGGAAAAGCCTCGAAAATGGGCCAAAAAAAGGCCCAGAAACAGGCCAGAAAAAGACTGGAAAAGGTCCGAAAAAAGTTAGGCCAAAAACTTTTTTTTGTTGTTATCCTCTTCTAAATTTAGGTGCATCTTATAGTCAGGTGCGTCTTATAGTCCGAAAAATATGGGTAGGTATAAACATAAACATAAACATAAAAGAAGTAAGTTCAGATAAATGGGGACAGTAGGAAAAGGATGGTAGGCAATCTGGTGCGCTTATGGACACCCCCTTTACGGACCTCTTAGGAATGGTGTGAGCTCCACAGTAGACAGTTTGAGTCTGAAGCTATGAGGGTTTGAGGATGTAACAACAGAGTCAGATAGACCATTGCAGGCGTTGACCACTCTGTTGCTGAAGTCGTATTTTGTGCAATCAGGTTTGGAGCAGTTTACCTTGAGTTTGTATCGATTGTTTGCCCATGTATTATTGTGGTTGAAGCTGAAGAAGTCATTGACAGGTAAGATGTTGTAGCAGACAATTGTGTGTACTATGCTTAGATTGGACTGCAGGCAGCGCAGTTCCTGATTGTCCAAGCCCAGAATTTCAAGTCTGGTGGCAGAAGGGATACTATTGTGAGTAGAGGAGTGGAGTACTCTTCTTGTGAAATACCTCTGGACCCGCTCAATCGTATTAATGTCCGATATACAGTGTGGATTCCAGGTGGATGAACTGTATTCAAGAATTGGTCTGGCAAAGGTTTTGTAAACATGTACACCATAGAACAAACCAGTCTAGTATTCTTACCAGAGACATAAAGGAGCAAGTTTAAATTAATGTATTTTGGACACATGTTAAAAAAACCCAGATCTGATGAGAAATCTATAATTCTGGGCAAGGGTGAAAAGAATGAAAAGAAGACAACCAACAACAAGGCAGATGGACTTGGTTACTGTGGCAATAAGGGTACTGTTGGACGTCTGAAGAAATAGGTTGTTCATTCTGGAGAAGATCTACTTATGTGGTTGCTAAGAGTTAAATCATCACTGATCGTTCAGCGTTGAATTGGAAATCAGCATCTGTATCTCTAGAATTGTTTTTATTAACATCATTAATTAGTGTACTAGGATTTCAGGCTAAGAAATATCAATTTCCAGTTTTCTTCCTTTGGTGATTGAAACTGAGTAACTTGAAGAGAAGTCACTGATATCTTCAACTAGTTGAGATACCAAAAATGTCTAGAGTTGCTCAATCACGAAAAGTTTGCAGTATTTGAATTAATTTAGATCAGCATCTGTATATAATCCTATATTTTGTGGAGCTGTTTACTTATGATGGATCTTGCTCAAGAAAAATTGGCAAATATTTGTAAGTTTGATTTCAGTCTGGCTCCATACAATCTGTATGGGCTGAATTTACATATGCAAGCTTCCTGTAAAACTCCATGAAGGAAAGGCGAATTATCCAGTTAATACATCAATTAATATAGCAGTCTATGATGCAAGATACTCTTTTTAATTCTGTGGCTATAAATAATCAACATGATTGGAACATTTGAACTTTCATAAAAGACCATCAAGCTTTTCTCAGTATCTCAAGACCCTTGTGGTTTTAACACCTTTAACACCTTGGCTTACGGAGGATGTTGAGCGGTTAAAAATAACAAGTACATTGATGCTAAAGTAGAAAGAACATAAATAAATAATTAGGGAAAGGGAATTATAATCTACTCAGAGTAACAGAGTTGGAAAGGACTTTGGAGGTCTTCTAGTCCAACCCTCTGCTCTTCCTGAATAGAGCATATCAGAGGAAGAAAATATTAGCAACCCTGATGCCTGGAATGAAGATTGTGGTAAGTGTGACATTTGAGCTACAGTATATTTGTGCTATAAATTCCATGTTACATACTTCTATGGGAAACAGGAAGTGAAGGAACTCTTTAACGCCAGAGAGATTTTAGAACAGGAGTCGTCAACCCCTAGTCCATCAACTGGCATCAGTCCCTGGCATGCCAGAAACCGGTCCATAAAAACAAGCAATGCCTTATCTGTGGGAAACCATGCCCCCTCCAGTTGGCAGAAAAACCTCTCTCCACTTTTCTGGCGGCCATCTTGGTTCCCTCTGTGTGCGGCTCTCGGGCTCGGCACTTCCCTCCTGCAGCTTTTCCTGCTTGCTTGTCGGGATCTGCCCGGTTCATCCCGAAAGATGAAAGCATCAGTGGGAAGGGTACTACTCATAGAAAGAAGAAGGTGGTTTACAGAACAGCTACAGCAGATGACAAGAAACTTCAGTTTTCCTTAAAGAAATTGGGAGTAAATAACATATCTGGGATTGTCATGATAAATGCCTAACTACTATATCTCCTTGATCACCCGGACCTGCAAGGGTTAACTGACCACATATCCCATAATCCCTGTAACCACTCCTTACCTCTTTGCCCCTCCTCCTGGGTACAAAAGGTCCCACCGCATGGTCCACAGATTATTCCAGATGTATACCTGAAAGAGAAAGGTACAAGGTCAGTGACCTCCAGTACCATCAGATCTATAATAAAGCTACAGAAAAGAATTGGAGTCTGTCTTTGAGTTATTGGGCTAGATCCAGCTTTTAACAGGGATCGAAGAGGTCAACATGTTCACCAACCAAGCACTGTAATTCACTTCAACAATCCTAAAGTTCAAGCTTCACTAGATTGTAAAAACCCTTTTACAATCACAGCCATGCTGAGACAAAGCAGCTGACTGAAATGTTGCCTAGCATCTGAAACCAGCTTGGCTCTGATAGTCTGACAAGCTTGAGGATACTGGCAGAAGTTCTACCAAGACTAGCTGTGGATGGAAAAGCACCTCTTGCTACTGGAGAAGATGATGATGATGACGTTCCAGATCTCGTGGAGAACTTTGATGAGGCTTCCAAAAATGAAGCCAATTGAATTATCACGTTCAGTAAAACTTGAAAATTATGGGGAGCTGCTATTTTATATTGTGACTTTTATTTGTAATATTTTGTACTGCTCTTAGTCTTAAGATCTGTAATATTTGGAAACTCGGTTCGAGGCAGCTCTCTTCAGTTATTGTTAATGCACAGTGCAAATGGGCTGGAAGTGCACAAAATGGAAAAGTACTAAGTCCAAAAGCTAATAAAAACTAACTCTTTAGTCAAATACTTTATTAGTATTTTTGTATATAATTAAAATAATTAAAAGAAAGAAAGAAAGAAAGAAAGGAAGGAAGGAAGGAAGGAAGGAAGGAAGGAAGGAAGGAAGGAAGGAAGAAAGGAAGGAAGGAAGGAAAGAAAGAAGGAAGGAAGATCTCTCTCCATGGAACCAGTCACTGGTGCCCAAAAGATTGGGGGCTGCTGTTTTAGAACTTAAGCAAGACCACCACCACCCCCGGGACAATTAAATAGATTTAATTTAAGCAATGTCTGGACCAAGTAATTAATCGTATTTTTCAGGCAGAAATTGCAAATCCATGAATGGCAATATGACCTCTGATACCAATAAGATCTGTCTAATAAAAGGAAGCCCAATGGTTGTTCAAAAACCCTCTGTCCTCCAAGACATCACAGTATCTTGGAGGCAGATTCTAGAAACCTTAATTTACAATTTACAACAGCGTAGCATGTAACATGAACTTTGCTCTGTCAATAAATTTAATAGTACACCGAGAAGACTTCTGGGGGTTGATCGCTAATTGTTTCTGATAAGCCCTCTAGGTCTGTTTTTCCTGCCTTAATTGCAAGTGCTTATCATAAACCCAAAAGAGATTTCATAACTGAGAAATGATTGCTGGAAACGCTATTGTGCCATTTCATTTTTAAAAGAATGGATTTCAGGATCAGCCTTTTATGATCTTCTATAGGGATACAAGTCTAGGAAATCAGGAAGGCAATTTTACTTCTCCATTTTAGCTTCCAAAGACATGCATAGGGGTAGACTGCTGGGGGTTCGCAGGGGTTCGGAAGAACCTCTAGCTAAGATTCTGTGCAGTTCGGAGAACCCACAAATCCCACTCCTGGCTGGCCCGGCTCACCCCGCCCCTCCCAGGAGTCCCCATGTAGCCTGTTTTGGATGCAGGTAAGTGCAGGGCATGTGCAGAGCCTTGGGGAGGGTGAAAAATGGGCTTACCGAAAGTTCAGTAAGGCCAGGCCTCCAGAGGGTCTCCGGAACCTGTGGAGGTCGTTTTCGCCCTCCTGGAGGCTCAAGTAAAGCCTCCAGAGCCCGGGGAGGGCAAAAATAATGTGGTGCAGGAAGCCGATTAGGCCACACCCACCATGGCCACACCCACCCAACAACCAGGCAGAGAACCCCTTGCTAAAATTTTTGAAGCCCACCCCTGGACATGCAGTTATCTTCAGGCTCACCAGTCATTCTACTGAATAGATAGATAGGTTGAGTTTAAGTATGTTAAGTATGAACAAGGTCAGAGCCCCAGCAGGGTCATCCATATCACTGGTTATAATTAATGTGATCTAACATAATACAATAACAAAGTTCTCCAGAAGGTGTTGTATTTCCTCAAAATAAAACAATACAGTGTTAGCAACCATGAAATTGAGGATTGAAGTGTGTCACTATCTTACAGAACTATGACCAATGTGCAAAAAAACTTTCCAGTCACATGATTTTTTTAAAAAATCACTTGATTTGATGAAAAATAACTTATTACTAGATCTGTAAAAGAAATTTCTAGAATCTGGAAGAAATCTTTGAGTTATGAATATAAAGTTGATTTAGTTGATCAGGGTTAAAATAAGAACTATGATTTTAAATTCTAGAAACCCTTATGGACTTTTTGCTGATATTTGGACAGAAATGATTGATTTCTGGAAGGCGATTGGATAATAGGATGGGGGTTATAGGAAGATATAATTATATACCTAATTGCTTGGAAGTGGGAAAATATTAATTTGTTTATACCTGTTGCAAGGAAGATCAGGAGTTATTTCTCTCCTTACTCTTTTTTCTGTCCTTTTCTTTTGTCTTTTCACTTTGCATTTGTTCTCTTTTCTTTTTTATTTCTGACTTTAGTTTGCATTTTAAATTTTTTGGAAATTTTTTCAATAAAAGGTATTTTCAAAAACACTAGGTTTAATAATGCAAGTGACATGTTTAAGTCGCTCTGAAAATACAATACCAAATGAATATATTCATTTAATGTATTGTGTTTTTAGCTGTTGCCTGCTGGGTGAACTATTCTTGTAAGAAGGTAAAGCAAGTTTAACATGTTATATACCAACATTAAAAGGCAAATATTTATAAACCATGGTTTGTGGTAGTTAACCAGATTTATCTAAGAAATGTTCATTAAACAAACTATAGCATGAGCCATTTTTTTAATGCTTTTCACATCTTATGTTAGTGTTCCTTCAGGTGCAGAAATAGATTTCAAGATAAACATATTCCTGATGATTCATTAATTTCTTTTATCAGAATATAGCGGAAGGCAAGCCTAGCAGGACAGCTGCACAACATTGCATCTGCCAAGCAAGGCCATTCAAGGTATCATGGGAAGTTGCTGGCTTAATGATAGTAATTTAAGCAAATGTAGAATTCTCAAGGTAGGAAATTGTTTTACAGGAGAGGGACGGGTCAGTCATTTGAGCAAATATTACCAGATGTTCATAAAGTGGCGAAAAAGAACTCGGGATATAAGGAACATGAATTCAGGAAGACAGAGAAGCCAAGAGATTAACCCATAACCACAGACCCGCAGTCATAGTGACCGCAACAGTTTTCCAAAAATGTTCGGATCACCCATATTTTTAGAAATGGACCTTTTCAGTTGTGAATAGCTTTTGTTTTCCCACCAATAAGGCTGTACGAAGCATTGTGCTTGTATCAGTTATTTGGTGTTTTCTGTAGCGGTGTTCGAATTTGAGTTTCGGTCATTTTGACTGCAGATCTTCGTTAACGTATTTTTTTTAATAATGTCAGGGCCAAGTTTTCCGCCAAAAAGAACGTGATTTGGTGATCCAAACTTTGAAGAAACTCTTCTAAAACGGTATGGAGAAGCAGAGAGTGATCTGAGTGAAGTGGAATCGGATTGTGATGAAAATTTTGTAATGGACAATGAGGAACCTGCTGCCACTACTGTTTCTGACATCAGCGATGATGAAGCTCCCAATGAAATTGACACCCACTTACAATCTACGTCGTGCAATAATTTATATGGCAAGAACAAATTCAAATGGTCTTCTGCACCTTTTGGAAGCAATAGATCCAAAACAGAATAATCACAATATTGTTGTGCTGTTACTTGGACTATGGCCAGCAGCTAGAAATCTTGGACACTCACCTACTCTCCTAGAGATTTGGAAATTATTATTTTCTAAAGAAATTATTAGCACCATCATTCAGTAGACCAATGTAAAAAATTAGAGAAGGAAGATTGAAGTTCAAGGATGGAGAAACCAACAGTGACCTGTGTGATGTGGATTTGATAGAGATCAATGCAAATTTTTTTTGGTTTACTGCTCTATACATCAATTTTTAGATCCAACCATGAAAACTTCGAATGTCTTTTTGCTACTGAGGTCATTATGACCTCAGGTCTGTAATAGCATAGCCAAAATAGTACGTCTATGGTTACGGGTTAATTCATCTAGGCATTTCTGGAGCATCAAAGAAGTGTGAGTTGCAATCTCTGTGTTTTTGATTATGTTTATAGGGCTAGATTAAGACAATCACCTCTTTTCTCCACTTTTGGGGGGCTTCTTGTCCTTAACAGCTTCTGCAAATGATAGCCGAATACAAAACAGCATCTGCTGGAATAATACTCATGAACTTGTAACACTGATTCATAGACTCATCAAATGTTAGAATTGAACCAGTGAATTGAGGGCGGGGAATGTAATAGTTGCAATTGTCATGAAATTAGTGGGAGAATCATGGCACCCCAGTGTCTAGACTGGGATCATCTAAAAAGTTTAAACTGAACCAAAGTTTATTAAATGGAGATGTTCCGTTACTCATCCAAGTAACTTTTCCAAAATGAAAAACTTTAGCTTAGGCAGAGAGTCAGAGTTTTGTTGGAATGTACTAACTCTTGCCATACCAACTGCAGGGTTTCTCCCGCAAATGTAAATGAAGATTCAATCAACCAGGCCAAAAGCATCTAAAAAAGGTGAAATCATGGCAACTAGACCAAAGTTCATTAAACTGAGATGTTTCATTACTCATCCAGGTAACTTCTTCAGTCAAAATATAAGGTCTTAGTAACACCACATCTAGAATACTGCATCCAGTTTTGGTCACCACACTATAAAAAAAGATGTTGAGACTCTAGAAAAAGTGCAGAGAAGAGCAACCAGGATGATTAGGCAACTGGAAGTTAAAACATACGATGAACGGTTGCAGGAACTGGGCATGGCTACTCTAGGGAAGAGAAGGACCAGAGGAGACAGGATAGCAGTCTTCCAATATTTGAGGTGCTGCCACAGAGAGGAGGGGGTCAAGCTATTTTCCAAAGCACTTGAAGGCCAGACAAGGAATAATGGAGGGACACTGAGCAAGGAGAGATTCAACCTGGAAATGAGGAGAATTTTTTTGACAGTGAGAACTATCAACCCATGGAACAGAAGTTGCCTTCAGAAGTTGTGGGAGCTTCATCACTGGAGGCTTCCAAGAAGAGGCTGGACTGCCATCTGTCAGAAATGGTGTTGGGTCTCCTGCTTGGGTGGGGGGTTGGACTAGATGACCTACAAGGTCCCTTCCAACTCTAACTCTGTTAATCTGTTTAAAATGACTCTTTGATTCTCTGCCTTACATTAAACTGGGATCCTATTCATTTCCAGTTCTCTGATCTGTCTTCTGGTTTTGTCTCAAACTCAAAAATGGTGTCCTTGAAGAGGGACCTGACCAATATAGAATAAATTGAATACTTCTCCCTGATTTGAGAATTATATATTTGTTAATGCAGCCTAGAGTACTAGTGACTCTAACTATGTTATGCTGTTGAGTTACATTCAACTTACAAGCTGTTAAACAACCATGCTCTATGGAGCATGAGAGCAGGAGAGTATTTTTCTTTTTTTCAAAAAAAAAATGTAACAGTACTTGTGGTTTTAAGACATGCTGTAGCATTTTTGCTAGCAGATGCCAAATTTGCTAAAGCAATAAATGTTTTGTGTGGTTATGGCTTTCACAGCGGTGGTTTTAATTAAAAAACTTCTCCTGGAGGAGGCTGCATTGTAATCCATTTGGGGGAGGAAAAAAACATGTCAAAAGCTCTTCTGAAATGGTTGTTTGATCCTGTTGAATGCTTTCTGGAACAAAAAAATGTTTGTATGCAATTAAGCTGCAGCTTTTGACAAGTCCTTTTCTCAATCCCTCCACCTCTCTTTGGTTCCTCGGGGTTGCTTTTCGGTGATGAATAGACAGCTGGTTGCCAAGCCTCTCCTGACACCATTCCCACAAACAGGGAGAAGGACTTCCAAACTAATTTTGAACCTTGCCCTCCATTACACTCTCCCTATCGCACCCAGATGATCTGCCCCACAACCTGCCTTGTTGTTCAGAATGTGTGTTGACCCATCGGCTGAGGTGGGGAAACCTCTAAGGGGCAATTTATGCTATGCATTGCAACCTTGGCTAACTCCACTCATTTTTTTCTAGGTTAAAAATCTTTTATAACCAGTGTGTGGTATACTCATTAAAAGAGGCCTTTCCAGTTTTGGGTTGCTCACTGGGTCCAGTTTGAGACCAGGCCTGTGGAAACTCCATCCGTTACATTTATTTCATAATCATAACCATAAGTTTTTATTTGTCAAGCATATATAAGATAACAGGTAAAAGTATAAACATAATTTGAATACATGAAAAGAGTAAGTAAAAAAGGGATATTAGGACAGGGATGGTAGGCACGCTGGTACACTTATGCACGCCTCTTACAGACCTCTTAGGAATGGGGTGAGGTCAACAGTAGACAGTCTAAAGTTAAAATTTTGCGGGTTTGGGGGAAGAAACCACAGAGTCAGGTAGTCCATTCCAGGCATTGACCACTCTGTTGCTGAAGTCATATTTTCTGCAATCGAGTTTGGAACGGTTTACCTTGAGTTTGTATCTATTATTTGCTCGTGTATTGTTGTGGTTGAAGCTGAAGTAGTCATTGACAGGAAGGACATTGTGGTAGATAATTTTATGTACTATGCTTAGGTCAGACTGAAGTCGGCATAGTTCTAAGTTGTCTAAGTCCAAAACTTGGAGTCTGGTGGCATACGGTATTTCATTGCGGTTAGAGGAATGGAGGACTCTTCTCGTAAAATATTTTCCATGGAATATTCTCTTGATCCTTTTCTTGCGATTTGGAACTAGGTGGAAATTAAAACAATAGGCTGGCAGCTCTTCCAAAAGAACTGGGAAACTTGCTATAATTCTAGCAGAAAAACTTCTGTGGCCTTCATTAGACTGATGAAGAACGGACTCTGAACCTGACAGTTCTTCAAGGACATGCAAAATTCATCCACCCAATGGAAAGAAACACCTGGACGATAATGGTAGCATCTACTTAGTTTCCCACAACTCTCACGACATTTCCAGTGAAAATATCGGGAAGAGGAATAAGAAGAAAAATAATGACTGCAGCCATAGCTAGCCATCATCTGCCTTGTTGAGTAGCTTTGTCTCATGGTGGTGAATAGCTTTTATGAAGTCCAGCGAAGAACCTTGTGGAGCAACTCAGTCCATCTAGAAGTAACATTGACACCCAGGGCAAATCCACCTCAATTGATAACTCCAGTCTGCATGTATGACTGTCCCTATCCAGGATCAAAACAGAATGACATGGTCACTGTGAACTGGTAAATAGAACAGGAAGCTGTTTTGCAGCATAGCTTCAGTAAAACTCTTCAATCAAACCATCAACAAAGCAAAGAGTCCCTTTGATGATCTACATAGCTACAGTCATTGCAATTCTTAAATGAAAGGATCTATATCTCCCCCACCCCTTTCTTTTGTCCTTCAGTTGTGGGCATGATTCTGTTGTGGTCCGCCAGCAGCCTGTGGAGCTGGCAGCGGAATCGGACAGCGATGAGGCTGAGGAAGAACATGGGCCAGTCCTGGAGGCTGAGGAAGGCCCAGATGAGGGCTCTGCATCAGAGGCAGAGATGGGGCCAGGGCCATTGGGGAATGATGTGCGGACTCCGGAGCCTCCAGAGGCTAACAGTAGAGAGGCAGAGGAACAGGAGGAGCCTGTTCCTAGTGCGCATATGAGAAGAGCTGCCAGAAGGCAAGAGCAGCTACAGCAAAGAGGACGACTCAGGAGTAGGGCCAAGAGATGATTGGCCCCTCCCATAAGACTTAAAAGACCAGCAATGGCTCTTGGGCTCTTTGTCGGAAAACAACGTTGATAGACTTCTTCTTGTTTTGCTACATTTATCTCTGGTCGGCGTCTTCTGCTTCTGAACTTTTGCCAAGAGAAGCCTTTGGCAGTTTGCCTAATTATACCAAGGTTGGTGATTAGACTGAAGAATCTGTGTTATGAAGAATTTGTTTTAATTTAGTTTGGACTCCACTGAGAATGAGTTAATTCTCAGCTGTTCTAATAAAGTCTGTTTGTTTTGGAACTGTTTGTGTCTAATACTACCTAATTGGGCCTGGGTCACAACAGATTCAGCCCTCATCTTTTGCCATCAGACTGCAGAAGTACATGGACAGAAGAATCAGCCATTGAGGCAGTTGTCTCTGTGGCTTTCCAAAAAACCTTTGGAGCCTTTCCCTCACCAAGGCCTCCTAGAAATACTTAGCAATCATAGACCAGAAGAAAAGGAATGCTTGGGCTTTAGGTCCACTTTATTGTATAACTTTGGCTATTATGGCATTGCACTGAGTGTATCAAAAGTTAGAGTAACTAGAAGGAGGGCCCTTGGGAAACAATGATCAGGGGATTAAAATTATGATCCTTTTCACCACAGCAGTGGTGAAATCTAAAAATTGTTACTAACTGTTCTGTGGGCGTGGCTTGGTGGTCATGTGACTGGGTGGGCGTGGCCAACTTGACATCACATACATCACTCACTGTTAGAGCCAGGAGCTGCACATTCTGAAGCAGATTCTGCCCTTCTGAAACCCCCAATGCTTTGAATTTCCCTCTGCCATCTGGCTCGACTGCCCAAACAAACCTCAGAGCCTTCTCTTGCCCCGCTCTCCATCCTAGAGGGCCATGCCTCCCCCCTGCCAATCCTCCATACAAACAGCCCGCCCTGTTTCTGCAAAGGCAGAGCCCCCCCCCTCAGGGCGATCCAAAAAGGGGAGGGGGATGCTGCAGAAAAGGCCATCTTCCACCCGGGCCTCCCGGGCCGGCTCTGTGGGGCTTGGGGCTCTGAAGCAGCCCACTGGATTTCCACCTGGCCACCTATCTGCTCTCTTTGACTGCCAGCGCCACTCTAGGAACTCAGCCCGCGGAGTCCAGCGCTCCAGGGGAAGGAGGCTCAGCCTCTCGCGTGGGTAGAGGGCCAGGCCGCACCACCACAGAGCCTGTGGCGCTTTCCTTTCAGCCTGGGCAGCGGTGCTTACCCAAGCAGGCCAGTGCAGGTAGCCCTTCATCTTGGCACTCCGTTGCCCGCCACCGCTGTTCTCGCTGCCCTCCCTCCCCGCCTGGCTGCAGACAGCAATTAAGGACCTTGCTTGTTTACTGTTATCCTTTCATAAAGAAAGGACAAAACACAGAGAAATTAATATAACACATGAGGACCATTATGGATAAATTATAATAATAACTAGATGGGACCTGTTGATTTGTTCCATGTTGAATTCTACCCTACTACTGTCTTCTAACTAGCTTAATACTGGAATTCAATACCCCATAATTTAAAGATTGCATTGATGTGTTGTAGTTTGCAGTCTTTCCTTACCACCCCCAGCCTATCCTCTTAGCCTTTCCTCCACTGTCTCACACTAGTGTCACAATAAACAACAAGGGAGACCAACAATCTGCTCTTGAACTCCTGCCTATTGATACCGTTTTAGATAAGCATTCCAAACCGAAAATGGTTTCTCACTTAGCTTTCCAATTACAGATGTCCCTGGTGTATCCAGCTCAGTACATTTCTTTCCCTCCCTTTCCTACAAGCTTGTTTGTTTCATTTGGCTGAATTTTCGTTCCAAGAACATGTACACAACAATAGCCCCAACGTTGCTTTTCCTCAATAAAAGAATATTTCTCTAGGTCAAAGTATTTCCCCTTTTAACTCAATCTTCTCCATCCCAACCTCCAGGAATTTGGGGTTCCTCCAGGGACACTAGTAGCCCAATTCCCAGAATTACATGTGGAATTTTGGGGATCATCCATCTTGTGGAGTCAGTTCTGGGCATCAAACTATGGATGATTTCTAGATGAGAGCGAAGAAATGTAGAAATTCAAGCTCTTTGTTTGGTCCCACATGTTTGCCTGGATTTTTTTTTTTTTTTTTTTGAAGCATGTAAGTTGGTGATCCCAACTGAGTCTACCTGGCAAACATCTTTTCCATCAGTCATTCTTTAAGAACATAAGAAGAACCATGTGGGATCAAGAAAAACCATCTTAATTCAGCAATGACCAACCGGAATCCTCTGGGTGCTATTAGACAAGAGGCTCTTCTATGATCACTATTGTTCCTCTGAAACTACTGTTTGAAGGCATGTCACAGAGATGGGAGTTTGTGTCTTCCAGGCCAAAAGTCCTTGTTGGACTACCTGAAGAGCATTGTTTATTTTTAGGATGAAATAGATAGATAGATAGATAGATAGATAGATAGATAGATAGATAGATAGATAGATGTAGATGTACCCATGTTTTCTCGAAAATAAGACCCTGTCTTATATTTTTCTAAACCCCGAAATAAGCGCTTGGCCTTATTTTCAGGGAGGTCTTATTTTGGGGCATATTGAGCATGACGGGGCTCCTCTTGCTGTCTTACCTGATTTCCAGCTCTGTCTCCTTAACCCTAACCAGAGGAAATGGTGGGGACCAGCTGTGCATGCATTTAAGTATTTTCAGGGAGGGCTTATTTTCGGGGAGGGCTTATTTTCAGGGGGTGGCTTATTTTAGTGCATGCGCTCAAAAGCGTGATTGGGCTTATTATCAGGGGATGTCTTATTTTCAGGGAAACAGGGTAGATATAGATATAGATATAGATATAGATATAGATATAGATATAGATACACACACACACTTTAAGAGAAAATACATCTAGAGGTTTTGTGTGTGTGCGTGCGTGTGTATGTGTGTGAGAGAGAGAGAAAGAAAGAAAGAAAGAAAGAAAGAAAGAAAGAAAGAAAGAAAGAAAAGAAAGAAAGAAAAGGGAGGGAGAGAGAGAGGGAAGGAGGGAGAAAGGAAGGAATGAAGGAAAGAAGGAAGGAAGGAAGGAAGGAAGGAAGGAAGGAAGGAAGAAAGAAAGAAAGAAAAGGGAGGGAAGGCGGGAAGGAGGGAGAAAGGAAGGAAGGAAAAAAGGGAGGGAGGAAGAAAGAAAGAAAGAAAGAAAGAAAGAAAGAAAGAAAGAAAGAAAAGAAAAGAGAGGCATATTTTGAATAGATTCATTCATATCCTTCCTGGTATTTCCCTTCAAGGTAAACAACACTAAGTATAGCTCACAAAAGGGGTAAGAAGTCAATGGATTCTTGTGTTTAAATGCTACTTTTCTTGCAGATTTTGTTTTAAATGAAGACTAATATTGAAATGAGTTGGAATACATATTAAGAGCCTTGGTGGTGCAGCGGACTAAAGTGCTGTTACGTAGCACTTAGCTGCCAGTTGCCTGCAATTACTGCGAGTTCAAATCTCACCAGGCTCAAGGTTGACTCAGCCTTCCATCCATCCGAGGTAGGTAAAATGAGGACCCAGTTTGTGGGGCCAATAAACTGACTTTGTATAAAAAAGAACACCGCTTAGGGGGGGCCGAAAGCCCTACTAAGCAGGTATATACAAAAGTATGAAGGCTATTGCTTAACGCATTGTAAGCCGCCCTGAGTCTCCAGAGAGGGAGGCATATAAATCAAACCAATAAATAAATACATACATACAAAACTAAGATGGACGGTCTCACCTACCCCAGCAGTAGTGCTAAATTCCATCCTCTTTTGTTACTTCTCTCTTCTGAATCAAGCGGCTCATCCTAGTTCTTAATTCAGTTTATTGGTATCCATAGCTGGGTTTATTATACATTGCTAAACCAGAGATCTTCAAACTTGGCAGCTTTAAGACTTGTGGACTTCAACTCCCAGAATTCTCCAGTGCTAAACCCTAATTGAGATTTAAGGGAATTACAGTGGGATTAAAAACACAGGTGATACAGTATGTTCACACAGCATGCTACTTGATGATTTAGTTCACACAACATATTAAGAAAATGGCTAGGTTTTTTTCCCCCATTTACTTCATTTTAGCCCATGTAGCATCTTGTAGAAGTGAGCACGAATTTGCAAATTACACGTAGTCCTTGATTTATGAACACAATTGAGCCCAACATTTCTGTTGCTAAATGAGACACTTTTAAGTGAATTTTGCCCCATCTTATGCCCCACCTCTCTTGCCACAGTGAATCACTGCAATTGTTAAGTTAGCAAGATGGTTGTTAAGTGAACCCCATTGACTTCGCTTGTAAGAAAGTCGCAAAAGGTGATCACATGACCCTGGGACACTGCAACCATCGCAAATGTGAGTCAGTTGCCAAGCGTCTGAATTTTGATCACGTGACCCTGGGGATGCTGCAGTGGTCGTGTGAAAAATGGCCACTGTTGTAACTTGTTGTAATGGTCTCTAAATGAACTGTTGTAAGTCAAGGACTACCTGTATAACCCATGGATCAGGGGTGCTATTCAGCAGGTTCTGACAGGTTCTGGAGAACCAGTAGCGGAAATTTTGAGTAGTTCGGAGAACCGACAAATACCACCTCTGGCTCGCCCCAGAGTGGGGAGGGAATGGAGATTTTGCAATATCTTTCCCCCAGGAGTGGGGTGGGAATGGAGATTTTGAAGTATCCTTCCCCTGGAGTGGGGTGGGAATGGGGATTTTGCAATATCCTTCCCCCAGGAGTAGGGTGGGAATGGGATTTTGCAGTATCCTTCCCCTGGAGTGGGGTGGTTTTGCAATATCTGTCCCCCAGGAGTGGGGAGGGAATGGAGATTTTGCCGTATCCTTCTCCTGCCATGCCCACCAAGCCACACCACGCCTACCAAGCCACGCCCACCAAACCAGTAGTAAAAAAAATTGAATTCCACCACTGCCACGGATAAAACATGGGTTGAGTACAGGGGTGGGTTCTAAATTTTTTTACTACCGGTTCTGTGGGCATGGCTTATTTTGTGGGTGTGGTTTGATGGTCATGTGACAATTATTTTGGATTTAACAGAGGTACTGGTCTACCAGGTTTTTAACTGCTTGTAGAGCTGTACTGGTCTACCCATTTGTTTTTCGAGCACACTGGTCTACCACCACACTGCCTTTTAACACTGATCAGCTGTAGGACGGCCCTTTGAAGCCCCACAGCAAGAGTTTAAACAGTTTTTTTCCTTCCAGCTGATCAGCTGGGACTCTGGAGGCAGCGAAAAATTGGGGGCGGGGCCAAATAAAAGGTAAGAATAACATGGGGGGGCGGCAGGGCCTAACTCCTGAACAAAGATAACCGGTTCAGTGACGTCATATCGTCACCGCCGAACCGGGAGGAACCCACCACTGGTTGAGTACCACTCGGAGAAGGACGATTACAGCAGAAGGATGATAAACTCTTGAATTTTCTATTTAATCTTGCTTCTTTGCTGCCTCTCCTCTTTTCCCCCAGGTTACACTTCTCCATCTTTCCAAATGACACATGGTTTTACTTAACGTGGGCTCAAAGAATTGCAAGCGGTAAGGCTTCATTGATGCCTGCCAGAATAAGTAACCTCTGCTGTGAACATTAACACTCGTTGCTCACAGTTTTATTTGTTTTCCTGGGCATCAGTTTTCCAGCCGCTGCCTTCCAATGTTGATGTTTCCTCTCCGGTAATTAAGAAATCATTGCCTTGTTTAACCTGTCATTTTGCTTCTCAGCTGGGAGGAGTTAACTCCGTGTTATTCCAATTGATAATTGCTTTCATACGGTACTTAATGGGTCACGGCAAGAATATCATGGCACCCATAGCCATCAACTGGCGTCAGAAGGTGTCTTCATGCTTTTCCTTAGTATATTTGGATTCTTGGCTTTGCACCTAAGTAAGCTCATTATATTTCCCAGGCAGAAACGATTGCCTCTACTACCAAATTTACCATACAGTTCTCACCAAATGTTCTCCTGATGTCATGTTTATGGATCTGCAATTCTGCACATAAAACTCTAGTATTGGAGCGCAAGTCAGGTGTTCACGAGTGACCCTAGGAATCCAGACATCATGTCCAATTGTTGAAATTCATTGTTGAAATGTATTTCTGTGCAACAATGACTGTAGTATTTAGCCAATAGATGGAAGTGTTTACAAGTTTGGATCTATGGTATATACTCTTATGTTCTTTTTGTTCTAAGTAGAGGTTTCTGTTTCTGGCTATGGTTATATAGTTGAGCAGTAAAGCACATGGTGACTGTACTTTTTGTTTGCTGTGTGTGATGCTTTATGTAAATAGAATTGCTAACACCAATTCATTTGTGCAACTTGTGACACATCTGATCCAAAACTTTAGGTTAAGGGTTTTTATCTCTCCACTGTTCCCAAGAGTTTCTTAATTTCAGTACATAGTTCCTCTACAACCAAGTTTACCATACAGTTCTCACCAAATGTTCTCCTGATGTCATGTTTATGGAACTGCAATTCTGTACATAAAACTCTAGTATTGGAGCACAAATTAGGTGTTCAGGAGCAATTATGGAAGTCCAGACCCAATATTCAGTTTATTTATGCAAGTTCCAGTGTCATATCTAGTACAAAACCATCCTTAGATTAAGGGTGTTTCTTTCTCCACTGTTCCCAAAAGTTTCTCAATTTCAGTCTTAGAAATAGGTTCAGAATGTGCACAAAAATGGAAAGATTTTGAAATAACCACCATGGAGACATGGCTGGTGAAGACAAAGAGGAAATAGTAGAGATGTCAAATTATTGTCCAAAGTACTAGAGGGCAGGACAAGAAATAATGGTTGGAAACTCATCAAGGAGAGAAGCAACCTGGAATTAAGGAGAAACTTCCTAACAGTAAGGACAATTAACCAGTGGAATAGCTTGCCTCCAGAAATCGTGGGCATTCCATCACTGGAGTTTTTTAAGAAGAGATTGGACAGTCACTTGCCTGAGATTGTATAGGTTCTCCTGTTTGAGTAGGGGGGCTGGATTAGACCTCCAAGGTCCCTTCCCTCTCTATCCTATTCTCAGTATAAATGCATTAATTATTTAAAAGTAAGATTTGTCTATATGTCTTTATGTGAAACAATAAAGAACTCAGCTTGGAAGAATCTATATTTTCTGGAGTGGGTAGTATCATAATAGGGTTTGGTCAATAGGTGACAATGACATTTATGGTGTTTGGCTTGCACCAGTTCTCTCCAGGGGTGGGCTGCTGGGGGTTCACAGGGGTTCGGGAGAACTTCTAGCTAAGATTCTATGCAGTTCGGAGAACCCCCAAATCCCACTCTTGGCTGGCCCTGCCTACCCCACCCCGCCCCTCCCAGGAGTCCTCTGCAGCCCATTTTGGATGCAGGTAAGTGCAGGGTGCATGTGGAGGCTTGGGGAGGGTGAAAAATGGGCCTACCGGAAGTTCAGGAAGGCTGGAAATGGGTCTGTTTCCAGCCTCCAGAGGGCCTCCAGAGTTTGGGGAGGCTATTTTCGCCCTCCCAGATGCTCGAGGAAAGCCTCCGGAGCCTGGAGAGGGCAGAAACACATACACCCACTGCCATGGTGCGGGAAGCTGACTAGGCCACACCCACCATGGCCACACCCACCCAGGAACCAGGCAGAGAACCCCTTACTAAAATTTTTGAAGCCCATCCCGGTTCTCTCTGTCTTATTTGGGAGGAAGACAGACCAGCAAAATGTTACATTGTGCTTCCTAATTTGTATAAATTCCGCAACGGTCTTACTATTCTTCTACAATGGACTCTGACTGTTCTCAACACTAGCAGTTTGGACATGTCAAAGTAGAACAGCTGGAAGATGTTGGGGCTGTTTATGACCCCAAAGGAGGAGTTTCCGTAAACTCTACACTTAGGAATGTCAAATGTTTTCTGTAATAAAGTATTGAAATTACAGCGTGTTGGCAGGAGCTTCATATGAAAGGTTAAACGATCGGGTAAAAAAGCAAAAAGCTGTCAAATTGTCACACTGCTACTGGACCATCCAGAATAAAAAAGTGATCTTTGTGCTGAAATCTCCTTCATTGAAATGACCTGTGGGAAAAACGCATGGCTAGATCAGACTGTGGGTGGAACTGGTGGGGAGAGAAAGCATGCAGCTGTAGAGCTGTAGAGCCAGGCTTCAGCCAAATGGAAGAGTTGTTTGAAAATCCGTTTGCTGAGATTTAGACTGGCCCATGCTAAAAAGAAAAAGTTTTGCCCCAGGCAAGCCAAACTACTAATTCAGGGATGGATCCAGCAGAATGTTATGGATACTTTTTTTTAATTGATCCTCTCTCTTATTTAAGTTTGCTATCCAAAGAAATACTGTATCGGGAGTTAACTCAAACCAGATCAGATGATTTGGCTATCTAACTCAGTATTTTTTTATTTCTTAGCGTTTCAGAGAGAGAGATCTTTCCCACCAATTTCTTCTACTCGTATTTGGTGGGAGTTGGGGGGAGGAGAGGGAAAGAAAAATAATTATTTAGCTATTCCAGCAAATTTGGAGTTTTCTAAATGAAACACATACTATCTTGCAGGAAAAGTCAGGCATCCATACATTTCAGGTTGTAGTATCTTCTCCTTCTCCTTCTCCTTCTCCTCCTTCTCCTTCTCCTTCTCCTTCTCCTTCTCCTTCTCTCCATTGAAATAGTTTGGATGTGCCCCAGTGTTAAAAATTTTTGGTATAAAACCAGAAGGTGGCTAGAAGAGATTACACTCCAAAAGATTGATTTCAAACAGGAGTTGTTTCTTCTAGGAATGATTGATAGGAAAATGGAGAAAAGTTTGTACTACATAACATTACATATACAAACAGTGGCCAGAATTGCTCTGGCACAAATGTGGAAACGGATCAATACACCACCCAAAGAAATAGTAATTAAAAAGATCCTCGAATGTGCTGAAATGGATAAAATGACAATGAAGATTAAAGAAAGAGATGATTCGGACTACTATAAAGTGTGGAATAGATTCTATACGTAGCTAGAAAATAGAAATCAAAACAAGAAATAAGAGTGTAAATTGAAATTTGATTAATTGGAATCTAAGAGTATTGAATACTAGTAAGGATAAAATATTGACTACGTTAATAAATAGGATGTAAGTATATATAACAATTTAGTTTATAAGAATGCTCAATATGGCTACACAAGAATAAGAATGATTAGGAAGATTGAATTGAATTGTCGATGCAGAAAGTTGTAAAATATTATATAATGTTATTTATGTTTTGTATTTTACTGTTTGGTGTATGTGTATGTTCTTTTTTTCTTTTTCTTTTTTTTCTTTTTCTATTATGTTTTTGGTTTTAAAAATGTAAAATATTCAATAAAAAAATTTTTTTAATAAATAAAAAAAAAGAAATAGTTTAACTGTCCTGATCGGTGTCTCTCTGTTGATTTAACCAAAGCCCTGGCAAGAAGGGATATTTTTCCCCCCAAGTGTAAACCTGTATCTAGAATGCTCCTGAAGAAGAGCTTTCCTCTCAAAATACATTGGACTGAGATTTAGGATTCAAGCTGATATGCCCCATCTTCCTTTCTTCTCAGTCAATCTGGTCGACAGTAATACAAATCTATTGTTTCATTTTATAGGACAACAGAATTATTAGGGCTATTACTCCTCAATTGTTTTTATTGGGTATAACTACAGACTGTACAGTTTCAGAGACTAAATTAATTCTGAACTTAATATCAGCAGCTAGGCTGCTGGTAGCTCAATATTGGAAGAAGGACTCTTTGCCTACTATTGAAGAGTGGCCATTGAAAGTAACAAACCTAGCAGAAATGGCGAAAATCTCGGCGTACTTGAAGGACCACACGCAAGAAAGAAACGTATCGGAATGGAGAAGATGGATTGATTATATTCAAAATAAGTATCAGACAAGAAAATATCAAATAGCTTATGAATGACCGTTAGTACTAGAAGTATTTGGTTATCGATAGCAGAGTTAAGGTGTCAGTGGGGGAGATAGTACTTTGAGGATAAGTAGATTAATCTAGTTTATGTTTGATTAAATGAAATACCTTGTATTTTGCTCTGGGAAGTGGGGGGGGGGAGGGTGGGATGAAGGGGGGCAAAGGGTGGGGGGAACGGGGGGGGGAAATCTTTTCTTTTTTGTAAAACTTTTCAATAAAAAAAAATAAGAAAAAAAAAGAAAAAAGAAAAAGAATTATCAGGGCTCCTTCGTGCGCTCTCAGCTTGATTGTTTTCTTGCAAACATTTCATTACCCATAGTAGTTACCACCATCAATGCTAGTTTGGGAACGAAACATCTGGAAGAAAACAACCAGGCTCAGAGAGCTCCAAGGACCCCCACATTTCAATCCCGAGCTACACATCTTCTCCTTTGTCAGGAGCATTCCTTTTAGCCCTTGTATAAATCCAGGTTCTTAGTAATATAGATGGAGGTTTCTCCCTGAGCAGGATTTATTTTGACTGGTCATTCCAAATGGAAGTTACTATATTAAGAACTGAGAGTCACTTTCAGGTTCATTCGGCCCTTCATCTGTATGTTGACTCAATGTCAACAGTCTCTCATTTGAGAAGAGAAAAACTAACAAGGTAGGACATTTCACAAATGACAGTATTTCATAGGATTTTAAAAGATGGAGCCAGGAACATGGAAGCCACTCGTGGAGAAGGAACTTACATGGAAACAGCATTTGTAAAAGATGAGAAAAAGACTCATTTGGCCTTGAAACAGCTTCGTCAATTACCTTGCTGAGAGTGAGAAAATGAAGAATCTCTTCTAACAATAAACCTCCCCCAACCCTTCTGCCTTGTCTCCACTCCCCCTTCCTTCTCTTCCCACCAGACCACCAGACTCAGGTTATAAAAGGAAATGTAGTTGAGGACTATCAGCGAGATTGCAAAGGGAAAGAAAGAAAGAAAGAAAGAAAGAAAGAAGGAAGGAAGGAAGGAAGGAAGAAGGAAGGAAGGAAGGAAGGAAGGGGGAAGAGAAGAGAGAAAGGAAAGGAAAGGAGGAAAGGAGGAAAGAAGGAAGGGAGAGAGAAAGGAAAGGAAAGGAGGAAAGAAGGAAGGGAGAGAGAAAGGAAAGGAAAGGAAAGGAAAGGAGGAAGGGAAAGGGCAGGGGACAGTGTGAGGGGACAGTGGAAGGGAAGGGAAGGGAAGGGAGGGAGGGAGGGAGGAAGGAAGGAAGGAAGGAAGGAGGAAGGAAGGAAGGAAGGAAGGAAGGAAGGAAGGAAGGAAGGGAGGGAGGAAGGAAGACATCATTTAATGGTGTCAAGAAAGTTTTTATAAAGATGCCAGAAGTTTGAAAGAGGTTTTATTTAGCATGATACAAACTGAATAGTCCTACCAGACTTTGCAGTGAGACAAGTGCTCTGATTAAATAAAGCACGCTGCTTTCTCCTGTTTTCCTCCAAAAATGTTTTGGAAAGGGAAATATGAACCTGAAGGTTGCGTGCAAACGCTAGTAGTTTTCTTTTACAAGCTTGCTGTGCTGAGTAATGTGCCAGAGAGTAGAAACAGGGTGATTGCATTAAAAAAAAAATCAGACAAAGTATGCTAATAGTTATGTAAATGAAGGGAAGATGTATGGAAAGCGTCCATATATTCTCAGATGGTGGAAATGTAAACAGTTACTAACGTTTCCACATTGGGGGGAAAAACGCGGTAGGAAAAAATGAACAAGCTTCAGTCCTCCTCTACTAAGTACAACAATACAATAGACAATTTTTTAAAAACCTATTTGCACTTTTAGCTCTAAATATAGCACAAACCCAAGAATAGATTTTGTGGAAAGCAGATTGGCATTGTGAAAATTTCAGTTTTCGGTGAAGAAGGAAGGGGCAGGAAATCTCTTTCCTTAAAGGCTATAAAAAATATCTGTGCTTCCCTCATGAAATGTTGAAAAGGGGTCTGAGTGACACCAGTTTTCCTAGCTTAAAAACTCAACTGTGTCCAGAGGTTGTCTGGGAGAAGAAAGAGAAACGCAAATGAATCTGAGATCTGTCTCTCATCCTCTGGTTAACCAAGTAATGCTGTCAAGATTATTGTTATTTCTGGAGGTTGTTGGGTATGAGAAAGAAGAATAGGCTCAATCTTAGAACAGATTAATAGAGTTGGAAGGGAGCTATTTTATCACCCCTAGTCCAAGGGTGAAATCCAATTTTTTTTTTACTACCGGTTCTGTGGGCGTGGCTTGGTGTGGCTTGGTGGGTGTGACTTGGTGGGTGTGGCAGGGGAAGGATACTGCAAAATCTCCATCCCCACCCCACTTCTGGGGGAAGGATACTGCAAAATCCCCATTCCCTCCCCACTCCTGGGGGAAGGATATTGCAAAATCCCCATTCCCTCCACACTCTGGGGCCAGCCCGAGGTGGCATTTGCCAGTTCTCTGAACTACTCAAAATTTCCGCTGCTGGTTCTACGAATTGCTCAAAATTTCCGCTACTGGTTCTCCAGAACCTGTCAGAACCTGCTGGGATTCACCCCTGCCCCAGTCTTTCTTTTCACTAGTCTAGCCATACCAGGGGTGAAATCCAATTTTTTTCCCTACTGGTTCTGTGGGCGTGGCTTGGTGGGCATGGCAGGGGAAAGATACTGCAAAATCTCCATTTCCACCCCACTCTGGGGCCAGCCAGAGGTAGTATTTGCTGATTCTCCAAACTACTCAAAATGTCCGCTACCGGTTCTCCATAACCTGTTAGAACCTGCTGGATTTCACCCCTGAGCCATACTCAATTCCTGCAAACATTCCTCATAGTTTTAGCCTCCAGCCCCTAACCAGCTTTGTCACCCCTCTCTTTCCAGAGACTTTCCAGAGTCTCTACATGTATTTTATAATATGGTGACCAAAATTGGTTGCAGCATTCCAAGTCTGGTCTTACTAAAGGCTTTGTAAAGAGGTACTAATACTTCATGTGATCTTGATTCCATCTCTCTGTTAATGCCACCTCAGTATCATAAAGCAATGTCAGATGGTTGGGTATATAGTGATCTCTCCAGATTTGTAGATTTTCCAATCCTTGGTTTTTGAAGAGGTTTCACTGATCTGGAGCAGAATTTGGCGATCCCACTCCAAGTATAGATGCCTACTTAAAGACCAGCTGTTTCTAGTGGCTTTTGTACAAATACATCTTGTGTGTTATCATCTCTCTCTCTCTCTCAAATTTCTTAAATAAAAAAATCTAGATTTATCTTATTTATTTATACAAATGCAATGTTATCCATCTCTTTAACAATATGGGGAGGCTTTTCAAGTCCAGTAAAAAACCCAGCATTATTAATATCCATTTAAAATGAGTCATTAAAAAGAAAGAAGAAACATTACCTTAATGTAAAAACATGATAAAAAAAATAATAATTTAGGTGGTGTGAGTTTTCACCTCTAGGACCTGGCTCATAAATCCAGCTGATGACGAGAGTCTTAGATTTGCAGTATCAGTTTAACAATCAAAATATTTTAAAAATACTTGGTGACTGCTCCATTATGTCAAGTGAAACCTGCCTAACTGATGACATAGCCCAACAGACGCTAAACGAAATGCAGCTGTATTTGACACCGGTTGACATTTGAGATAAAAATCTTGTCTGCTTGCTAAGCCTTTCAGAAGATACATGATTAAAATGACACATAAATTCCTCTCGAAATTAGAACAATAATTATCACACCGCAGAGTTATAACATTGATATTAAAAGGCCGAAGTAGGAGAAGAAATGGCAGAACTGGGGGCAGAGTCAAAAGAGGAATCAGCTTGGAGTCTCCACATAGTCACAAGCGGTCTAAGTCCAACCCGCTTCGAATTCCATTAACCCTTATCTAGTGCCAAAATAATGCTACCCGTTAGCTGAGTAGATTCCTGTGCATAGGCACAAGCAAGGAATCAGTTTAATGGGAACTTCACCTGTGGTCCTGCCCTGCTGAGCCTGACAGCCTTGGAAAATAAATATGTTTTGAAACTCCTCTTCATAAGGTGGGCCAGGGACAATTTATCCTACGACATGGCCAAACTAGGAAATTAAACCCACTTCTACAGGAAAAAATATTACTTGGTAGCAGTGGTGGAATTCCAATTTTTTTACTACCAGTTCTGTGGGTGTGGCTTGGTGGGCATGGTGTTGGTTGGTGAGCATGGCAGGAGAAGGATACTGCAAAATCTCCATTCCCTCCCCACTCCTGGGGGAAGGATATTGCAAAATCTCCATTTCCACCCCACTCTGGGGCCAGCCAGAGGTGGTATTTGCAGGTTCTCCAAACTACTAAAAATTTCTACTATCGGTTCTCCAGGACCTGTCAGAACCTGCTGAATAGCACCCCTGCTTCGTAGGCAAATCTTACAATCAGTAACACTATAATTTTGAGGGATTTTGCATTTGGGGCTAATTTAATCTGCAAAGTGTGCCTTACTTCAGGACTTGAGGCAAAAAATCTCACAAAGATCTCACTCTACTTTCCTAATAGTAAAAAATTCAAGAATTGTAAATCGCAATATAAACCTTTCACTCTTCTTTTCCCTCTCTTTCTCTCATCTATCTCTCTATCTTTCTATCCAGCTATCCTTCAATCCATCTCTCTCTCTGTCTCTCTTTCTCTCTTTGTCTCTTTCTATCTCTCTCTGTGTGTCTCTGTCTCTGTCTTTCTGTCTCTCTCTCTGTCTCTCTCTCTGTGTCTCTGTCTATCTTGGTGTGTGTCTCTGTCTCTCTGTCTCGCTCTGTGTGTCTGTCCAGAGGTCTGTCTCTGTCTCTCTGTCTCTCTCTCGCTGTGTCTCTCTCTGTGTGTCTGTCTCTCTCTGTGTGTGTCTGTCTCTCTGTCTCTGTCTCTCTCTCTCTTCTCTGTCTCTCTGTCTCTCTCTCTCTGTGTGTGTGTGTGTGTGTGTGTGTCTGTCTGTCTCTCTGTCTGTCTCTATCTCTCTATGTGTGTCTGTGTGTCTGTCTCTCTCTCTCTCTGTATGTGTGTGTCTGTCTTTCTGTCTCTCTCTGTCTCTCTGTCTCTCTTCTCTCTCTCTGTCTCTGTGTCTCTGTGTCTCTGTCTCTCTGTCTCTGTCTCTCTCTGTCTCTCTGTCTCTGTCTCTCCCTCTCCCTCTGTCTCTCTCTCTCTCTTTCTCTCTCTCTCACACACACACGCACTATAGTGGGGAGTGGTGTAGACAAACTTTTACCAAAGCTTAGAGCTACCATATTGAGACTATAAAAAAACAAACAAACTCCAGATGACTACTAAATGCAGCACAGACGATGCTCTAACTGGAAATAGGAAGAAGAGGAATCATTTCCCCCTCTCCAAAGGAAATGGAAGTTTTCTTGCAACCCACAGATATCATCTCTACAGCTGTTGTTTGCATGATTTGTTTACAGAGTGATACAAATTTACTCGGATACCGTCCCATTCTGGGAACCACTGCAGTTCTCCCATAAGGCTGTCATTTTTGGAGGGAAGTCATGAGCCTCTGCAATGATGAAAATCTTGAAAGTCCCAGATGAAGAGTTTCGTAGAAGCACTTTTATAAATACATCCAGCTTTTTCTTTACAAAGCCCAGAAAGTAATGATATTTAAAGTAAAAAATGTGGGCATGTCCTGCTAAGATGAAGAAGGTATGGACATGTCTTCTGAAATGGGGGAAAGAATCTGAGAGGTCCTTGGTGGTTTCTGAGCTTGGTTGTTTTCTTGCAGATGTTTCATGATCCAACTAGGTCATGAGTTCATCAGTGCTGGTGTTGTGCACAGATGATGTTACCTAGTTGGGTAATGAAATGTTTGCAAGAAAACAACCAAGCTCAGAGACACCAAGGACCTCTCATTTCAACCCTGACCTACAAATATTCTCTTTTTTTGAGGGAAAAAAGTGAGATATCATAAAAATGTACACAAATGATGTAATAAAATTAAATAAGAAATTGAATAAGAAATTGAAACGAGAATAAAGGTAATTAGGAAATTGGGGCTGCTCGAATACCACTTTAGATTGAACTGAAAAGGAGAGAGGGGAAGGAGTAGAGAGAGAGGAAGGGAGAAGGGAGGAGAGAAGAAAGAAGAAAGGGAAAAGGAGAGGAAGAAGAGGGAGGGGAAAGAGGAGTAGAGGAGAAGGTTAGAAGGAGGGAAGAAGAGAGGAGTGGGGGAAGAGAAAGGGAAATAGGAAAGAGAAGGAGAGAAAGAATGAAGGAAGTAGGAGGAGAAATAGGAAGGAAGAGAAGGGGAGGAGAAGAAGAAAGGTTGGAGTAAAGGTAAAGGGTAAAAGAGCAGCCCTGAAAAAGTAAAGATGGAAAATGAAAGTTAAAAGAAAAGATGAATGAAAAATGATGGAAATGACTGTAAATGTAAATGGGTTTATGAGAAATAAAAATAAAAACTTAAAAAAAAATATTCTCCTTTTTTGGAAAAGAATCTCCTTTCTGGTCTACAAAGGAAGCCGAGCCCTTTCCAGCTATCAATGATCTAAGTAGAAAATTGAAAATATTAATGTCAATGAAATAAAATAAAGATTCTATTGTTATTCCAGATTAAGCATTCTATTGTAATAACTGGACTATTTCAATATTCTATTGAAATAAATATAATTTCATGCTTAGCATACATTTCAATGAGCTTAATGTTAATTCCACTTTGGAAGTTGACAAATTAATGATTAATTTTATTATGGAATATTCAAACTCCAAAGATTGTTCTGTCCATGATCTGACTCCTTTATGAACTTATAGGCTTTAATTTTTCAGATTTTTAATATCGTTGCTTTTACCTATTAACTTGGAGGTGGGAATAGAATTTTTGTTTATTGAGATGACCTCAAGGACTCTCTAAAAGAATGCAAATGACCAGCTGTCTGAAGGAATATAAATCCTTCTATTCACCACCATCCAGTCCAGTGGTAGATTTCAATTTTTTTTACTCTGTGGGCGTGGCTTGGTGGGTGTGGCATGATTTAGTGGGTGTATCTTGATCATGGGAGGGGAAGGATACTGTAAAATCCCCATTCCCTCCCAACTCCAGGGGAAGGTTACTGCAAAATCCCCATTTCCTCCCTATCAGCTGGGACTCGGGAGGCAGAGAATAGATGGGGGGGGGCAGTCAGAGGTGGTATTTACCGGTTCTCCGAACTACTCAAAATTTCCGCTACCGGTTCTCCAGAACTGGTCAGAACCTGCTGAAACCCACCTCTGATCCAGTCAGAACCAAAGAAGCTTCTTGGATGAGAAGCAAAATGCCTTAAAAAAACAAAAGAAGAAAGTCCAGTTGCCTCTTGAAAAAGCACCTTGAGACGATTTGCATGCTATTCTATGTCAGCTGATTCTGGGAAGCTCACAAACTAAATAACACAGGGGTGGGTTCTACTTACCTTTACTACCGGTTTGCCAGCAGGGCCGTGCACATGCTTGCTTTGCTTGTGCACGTGCGTGTGCTCATCTGCGCATGCGCAGAAGCGTTCTGATGACATTGAGGTCAGTGGGCGGAGCCTCCCGCCGGTTTTACTACCGGTTCTATAGAACCGGTGTGAACCAGGGGCAAGCCACCACTGGCTAGAGGTCATATGGATCTTAGGGTGTCCTCATCGCAGAGGACATGAGCTCTTATAGAGAAGGTACACTTCCTGATTCCCCCAAATTATCCATTTGGAATGTTGTAACTTGAGTGGCTAAGACATTGAGCTTGTCGATCGAAAGGTCGGCAGCTCAGCAGTTCGAATCCCTAATGCTGCGTCACGGGGTGAGCTCCCGTTATTTGTCCCAGCTTCTGCCAACCTAGCAGTTTGAAAGCATGTAAAAAAATGCAAGTAGAAAAATAGGGACCACCTTTGGTGGGAAGGTAACAGCGTTCCCTGCACCTTTGGCGTTTAGTCATGCCGGCCACATGACCATGGAGACTCTCGTCTTCGGACAGCACTGGCTCTTCGGCTTTGAAACGGAGATGAGCACCACCCACTAGAGTCGGGAATGACTAGCACATATGTGCGAGGGGGACCTTTACCTTTACCTTTAAACCCAGGGATGAAATCCAGAAGGTTCTAACAGGTTCTGGAGAACCGATAGCGGAAATTTTGAGAAGTTTGGAGAACCGGCAAATACCACCTCTGGCTGGCCCCAGAGTGGGGTGAGAATGGAGATTTTGCAGTATCCTTCCCCTGGAGTGGGGTGGGAAAAGATTTTGCCATATCCTTCCCCTGCCACGCCCACCAAGCCACGCCCACAGAACCGGTAGTAAAAAAATTTGGATTTCACCACTGCTTTAACCTGATAAAAGAAGAAGACCAACAGGTAGTATCGTTTCTCAGAAAAAGGTCTGAGTTGGCAGAAGTAATTTTTGCCCCGTGTTGTAAACATTGCTGGATTTAATACTCTTGAACATTCCAGATACGTTGCAGATTTTAAGTGGCGGTGAATGAACTCTTTAAAAAAGCTGCAAATGTATATATAACCAGACTCTTATGCTGAGCCTTCCTGCAAGGGAGTGGAAACATAAATGTTTAGTTACAGCTGGGTAGCCAAACATATAACTGCATTCCTGGAAGGTTTTCAGTTGTTGAAATCTTTTGGGATGTTATTTTCATTCTGGAGAATAGGCCATGTAGCTCCTTTGGTTTCTTAACATGTTTTCTGCTCATCAGGTTTACTACATTCTTCTTTGTGTGGAATTTGGGGTAGAGGTAGAGATGGAGAGACTGACTTGCATACCCTGTTTCCCCGAAAATAAGACATCTCCTGATAATAAGCCCAATCAGGCTTTTGAGTGCATGCACTAAAATAAGCCTCCCTCCTGAAAATAAGCCCTCCCCGAAAATATTTAAACACAGAGCTGGAAATCAGGTCTTCCTCCACATGCCCCAAAATAATAAGACCTCCCTGAAAATAAGGCCAAGCACTTATTCCGGGGTTCTAAAAAATATAAGACAGGGTCTTATTTTCGGGGAAACACGGTATATAGGAGTATAGAAAATTTTTCACACTTGGCTTTGGAATGGAACACTAAGGAAGATCTGCCAGAAATTGGAATATAAGAAAGATTTGGCTGAGGCCAGTCTAAAAACGGAATTTTTAATTTAATTTAATTTACATTAGACATCATACAAATTGTGCTTGGTGGTTTCAATGACCCTCTTTCACCACATAGGTAGAGAGTTAGAATTTAAATGAGATAACTTGGTATCTCCCTTCTATATTAATTTGAGACGCTTACAAGTGGCACTGCTATAACCCACTTGCTTGGTCACCATCCTACAAAAAAGATGTTGAGACTTTGGAAAAAGTTCAGAGAAGAGCAACGAAGATGATCAAAGGCCTGGAGACTAAAACATATGAAGAACATCTGCAGATTTTGGGTCTGGCTAGTCTAAAGAAAAGAAGAATTAGGGGTCACATTATTGCAATATTTCAGTATTTGAAGAGCTGCCACAAAGAAGAGGGGATCAAAATATTCTCCAAAGCACCAGAGGGCAGGAGAAGAAACAATGGTTGGAAACTAATCAAGGAGAGAAGCAACCTGGAATTAAAGAGAAACTTCCTAACAGTGAGGACAATTAACCAGTGGAACAGCTTGCCTCCAGAAGTTGTGGGTGCTTCATCACTGGAGGCTTTTAAGAAGAGACTGGACAGTCACTGGTCTGAAATGGTATAGGTACTCATGCTTGAGCAGGGGGCTGGACTAGAAGACCTCCAAGGTCCCTTCCAGATTCTATTCTATTCTATTCTATTCTATTCTATTCTATTCTATTCTATTCTATTCTATTCTATTCTACTCTATTCTATTCTTCAGAACATGTCTTATTGTCCTCGACTTACAACTGTTAGAATAGTTCATTTAGTGACTGTTCGAAGTTACAGCGGCCCTGAAAAAAGTGACTTATGACTGCTTTTCACATGTACGACTATTGCAGTATCCCCACAGTCATGTGATCAAAATCCAGACATTTGGCAAATGACTCATATTTATGTCGGTTGCAGTTTGTCCCGGGGTCATCTGATCACACCTTTTGCGACCTTCAAACAAGCAAAGTCACTGGGGAAGCCAGATTCACTTAACAACCATGTTACTAACTTAACAATTGCAGTGATTCACTTAACAACAGTGGCGAGAAAAGTTGGAAAAGGGGGCAAAACTCACTCAGCAACAGAAATTCTGGACTCAGTTGTTGAGGACTAACCTGTAGATGCAGCTATGTTCATGTGGATTGGTTTCTGGTTGTTTTTTGACCTTACGGTTTGGCAATGTTTTAACAAATACATGATACCTGATAGTAAATTAAAATGTAATCTTTTCTTTTTGGACTCATCAACATGTGTCTCATTTTCAAAGCATTGCAGGCAATGTTTTTCTCTCTTTCTTTCTCTCTTTGTTGATATTTACGATAAAGCAATCCAAACAAACGTCTTTCTTCTCCAGGCATTTCTTTTTATCTAGCTGGTCGGACAGATAAGAAGAGCGTTTCCTTTTAACTTTCTTCCGTTTCATTTTTTTTTTCCTGTTTATTAAGTGCAGGCTGAGGGAAATAAAAAAATTATCTGTCAGAAAAGAGGCTAAAATACTTGATGCTAAGCTAAGAAGCAAATCGTAGCCCTTTCTGAGAATCTGTGGACATACGAATCCTGTTTAATGAAATAACTAATATACGTTTACTTCCTTACTTCTTAAATCAGTTTTTTGAGGCATTATTTTTAGGGCTGGTCCTATTATTTTCTATCAGATTTTCCTTCCTTCCTTCCTTCCTTCCTTCCTTCCTTCCTTCCTTCCTTCCTTCCTTCCTTCCTTCTTTCTCTTTCCTTCTTTCTTGCCTCTTTCTTTCTCCCTGTCTTTCTCTCTCCTCTTTCTGCTTCTCTCTCTCTGTGTCTCTCTTTTTCTCTTTTTCTTTTTTTCTTAATAGGGAAGACTAAACATAGGGAAGAGCCGCGGTGGTGCAGTGGTTAGAGGGCAGTACTGCAGGCTACTTTTGCCAGCTGCCTGCAATTTGGCAGATCAAATCTCACCAGGCTCAAGGTTGACTCAGCCTTCCATCCTTCCAAGGTGGGTAAAATGAAGACCCAGACTGTTGGGGGCTGACTCTGTAAACCACTTAGAGAGGGCTGTAAAGCACTGTAAAGCGGTATATAAGTCTAAGTGCGATTGCTATTGCCATTAGCTATTCACTCAAAAAATCCAATGCATAGAAAAGAACGACCATTTTCTCTCAGTTCTGTGGAATATACCAAGAAAAGGAGACAGGGAAATGAGAAAATGACTCCTGTAGCTGTTTGATGACAGGATTTTAGAAGAATAGAGGGTTTCAGAGAACTTCATTCCAGAGGGTATAACTGCACTGTCACATCTATAGATAATGTCCAGAGGTGACCAGAATGACATGAAGGAAATCTCATGCTATTTCAATATTGTGACAGAAAGGAGCCTTGATAGTACAGTGGTTTAATGTACCCTGTTATTAACACAGCTGCCTGCAATTTCTGCTGGTTCGAATCTCTCCAAGGCTCAAGGTTGACTCAGCCTTCCATCCTTTCTAAGGTAGGTGAAATGAGGACCCAGTTTGTAGGGGCAATAAGCTGACTTTGTATAAAATATACAAAAGTATGAAGGCTATTGCTTAGCGCATTGTAAGCCGCCCTGAGTCTCCGGAGAAGGAGACTCAGGGGAGAATAAATCAAATTTAAAAAAAATATATATTCATGAGTTTTGGTAGACTCAAGGGAGGCCATGGGAGATGTCATCTGTTTTTAATATTCTGACTTCTGGGTAGCTTCACCAAAGATTATGTGATGATGAATCCATTGTGTTCCACATCTCCATTAAGACCCCGTGTCCTGTAGTCCTTTGTGTTTATTATGTAATCCTGAAACCTTATTTCTGTATCACCACCACCATTTATGTTTCAGTCTAAAAGTTTTGGGGGGAATTCCTGATCAACTCCTCTCATCGCAAATTGCAACATACTTCCCCGTTTATGTCAAAGAGACGTCTAGACAATTAGTCCTGAGAGAAAATTGGTGTAGACCATCAGTTGGGTTAAGTGGGGAAAGCACCACAGACAATTTTAAGATTGCGTCAATAATTTGGCAGTTTGCACCCTCTTCTCCCTTTTCTTTTTAATGCAACTAAATTGCCATGAGTAAAGATTTTGTTCAAGTTGAAGCATTACATCACCTTCATAATAAGGAAGAAAATATCTTATTTTTTTTAAAAAAAAATTCTTTTGTCAAAACTGACTGCTTTAAAGAAGAAGAAAAAAACCCTAAGTGGGGCTGGAGAATCAGGAAGTCCCATAAGTTAGACTCCATAATGTTTTATTTTGTTTTTAATTTTCCATCTACTTTGCAGCCAGACAAATTGGATGAGCCATTCTCCATTTCTCCAAATAAGGTGACCAATTGTCTTCCTTTAGGGAGGACAGTCCTTCTTTTGTAAGTTCTGTCCTCTCTTGAAAAGTGTCCTCCTACACGTCCTCCTTTTCGATATTTGACGACTAATCTGTAAATCTCCGTATTTGATCGATGCTGATCTGATCCGTTACGTGTGATGTGACGTATTTGTATTTGACATGACGATTCGTCAAGGCTCGGTACAGTGCGGCGAGATGCAATTATGAGACGCATGCGCTCCGCACAGTAGAATTGTTTTGAGAGAGTGCGCCGTGCTTTATTTACTTCTTACCGAAACACGACACGGCACACACGCATGCATTAGACTCATTGTTGCAATGAATAAAATGTTTCTTTTATTTACAATATTTTTTTTCTTCAATTTGTTTCTGTCCTCCTTCTCATGGTAAAAAAGTTGGTCACCTTACTCCAAAGCAAGGAGAAATTTTCTAGTAATTTCATAAGGGTAAGATACGGTCTTTGCTGTGACAGGGGCATCCATGGGCAATGGTTGAAATAAAGTTAAGACGGTGGAAAAAACTGAACAACGACCCATCCCTTAGTGCAGTGATTGCTAACCTTTTTCTCGTCATGTGCCGGCACCCATAATGCAATGCGCCCCCAAGCATGTGCACGCAACACCCCCTCCGCCTCCCCCGCACATGCACACGCAACCCATTCACCCCCCATTTTGGGCCTAGCAGGACTCCCTGCAGCCTCCTGAGCCCAAAAACAGACCATGGGGGTGCGCTACACCCCCTGCCCCCCATTTTGGGCCTAGCAGGACTCCCTGCAGCCTCCTGCCCTCCCCCCACTCCGTCTCCACCCCCATGATGTGCATGTTCCCACCACCACCACACATGCGCGTGACTCCCCGCACATGAGCACACATCCCGTCGCATGTGCCCCACCCCCATGCATCCCGAAAATCAGCTGGCCAGTGGGAGGCACATGTGTGCATGCACGTTGCAGCTGAGCTGAGGACAGCTCGTGTGCCTGCAGAGAAAGCTCTGTGTGCCAGCTGTGGTACACATGCTATAGGTTCACCATCAAGGCCTTAGGGTCAGGGCTTCTATTGCAGCCACCATCTTGTCTTCGTTAATCAACTCACAACATGGAGCTACCTTGCTGTACTGTTCTTGCAAAGTCCCTCAGAGAAATTCCTGCTCCAAGCTTTTTCTTTGGCATTTGATAGAAATGAGGACAGACACAGAGAGTGGACACTTTCAGTCATTTCATCATGAAAGAACATCACATTCCACCAATGAGGCATTCTCTAAAATTCTTTTCTTGAAACAGTTTAAAAGAAGAAAAAAAATCTTCCACCAAATGAGATTTTTTTTTACTTAACACCAGGCAGATCTGTTCATAAAACATCTTCTCTTTGAATAGTTCGAAGCCCCAAAGCGCCTTTTGCATCACAACATTACAACAATATGACGTTCCTCATTTTTACTACCTGTTTTTGAGCTGGAAGATGATACAAAACCATAGCTGGGAAAATTCATTTTCTTTGTGTACCACACTTCTCAGCAGGCCCTGGAGTGAGGAAATGCTTTCAACTGCATAAGGGAAATATCTTGAATTGTGTTTTTATTTTCCTTGAAAGGTCATGCCAGGTCTAAAATTAGGTCACCGTCATCAACTATTTTGAATTCATTGATTGGGATTTTTGAAGTGGAACCTGCAGGAAAAACTTGCAGCAGGCAAAGCTCTTTAAGATGCCATCTGGCTGAGTCCTTCTCCAGAATAACAGAGTTGGAAGTCTTCTAGTCCAACCCCCTATATCATTTCAGACAAATGGTTGTCCAACTCTTCTTAAAAACCTCCAGTGTTGTAGCACCCACAACTTCTGGAGGCAAGCCATTCCACTGGTTGATTGTTCTCACTATCAAGAAATTTCTCTGAAGTTCCAGGTTGGTTCTCTTGTTGATGAGTTTCCATCCATTGCTTCTTGTCTTGCTTTCTGGTGCTTTGGAGAATAGGTTGACCCCCCTCCCCTTCTTTGTGGTATCCCTCAAATATTAGAACACTGCTATCATGTCACTCCTAGTCCTTCTTTTCACTAGACTAAACATACCCAATTCCTGAAACAATTTTTCATATGTTTTAGTCTCCAAACCTCTAATCATTTTAACTCCTCTTCCCTGCACAGAATCTCAACATCTTTTTTATATCATGGTAATCAAATTTGGAAGTAACATTCCAAGTGCATTATAAAGTGGTGTTAACACTTCACGTGATCTTGATTGCATCCCTCTATTAATTGGATTTTTTGGCAGCTGCTGATATTTAAGTGACAGTCCAGTAGGACTCCAAGATCCCTCTCACAGTTACTAATATTGAGCCAAGTTTCACTTAATCTGTATGTGTCCAAATCAGGGGTGGGCTTCAAAAATTTTAGCAAGGGGTTCTCTGCCTGGTTGCTGGGTGGGTGTGGCCATGGTGGGCATGGCCTAGTCAGCCTCCTGCACCATGTGTGTGGGGGGGGCATTTTTGCCTTCCTCGGACTCTGGAGGTTTTCTCTGAGCCTCCGGGAGGGCGAAAATGACCTCTCCAGGCCCCAGTGGCCCTCTGGTTCCAGTAGGCCCATTTTTCGCCCTCCCTGAGGCTCCACATGCGCGCTGCACTTATCTGCATCCAAAACGGGCCGTGTAGGGACTCCTGGGAGGGGTGGGGCAGGGTGGGCGGGGCGGGGCCAGCCAGGAGCGGGATTTGGGGGTTCTCCGAACTGCATAGAATCTTAGCTAGAGGTTCTCCCGAACCCCTGCGAACCCCCAGCAGGCCACCCCTGGTCGAAATACTTTCATTCTGTTACTGAATGGTTGATACGCTATTTCTGTTTTGTTCTGGATGATATCCACAGAATTTCTCCTGCTGCTAATAAGAGCTTTTTATTTGGCATGGTCTGGATGCACAGATTCCACAAATTCCAGAAATCCTGAGGCCATATTTGTTCCCTGAATCTTCTGCTCACAAATCATGAACCTGCCATATACGTCTGGCTTAAATTAGCTGCAAATCGCATTGAACGCGTGGTATAGGTTCCTATGTTTCTGTAATAGCTAGGTTGTTAGTTTCAGATGGGTTGATCCTCTAACAGAAATCGCCATTCCTTCCTCTCACGGGAAAGCTGTTTCATTTAAGCTTCATTATCACAAACAGTAAGGTCTTCTGATGAAATTATCTGCAGGCATTTCTAACTGCACCTCCTGGGGCTGTTCAGTGAAAATTGGCTTGGATGAGATACATGTTGCTGCTCATTGCTCTTAGAAACACAGTGGCTGCATTTGGACCACATTGTTGACTTAATAATCCAATTTTTCTGGGCCTGTGTGACAAAGGAAAGTAGAAGCTAACCACATGGGTTAAATATGCAGAGTAAACGAGGCTGGAAATAGGGTAAGCCGGCTTGTCATTCCGTAGTTGGGTTTCATGCAACATGTTAGCTCAGAAAAGTGGTTAGGTAGATTTGCATGTTGTAAGAATCCAGTCATTGCTTTAAGACAGTGTTTCTCAACCTTGGAAGCTTGAAGATGGGTGGACTTCAACTCCCAGAATCCTCCAGCCAGCAGCGCTGGCTGGGGGATTCTGGGAGTTGAAATCCATCCATCTTCAAGCTACCAAGGTTGAGGAACACTGCTTTAAGATGTTGTATGAAGCTATCTACTTAGCCATGGTATGTCAGTCAAGGGTCAATGAATAGATTTTATTTAAATGGGGTGGAAAGCAAATGTTCGTATTTTGACTTGAACACTGGGCCCTATCTAACAAAATGAAATTCAATGTAGAGAAAAGTAAAGTCCTACACTTAGGCAAGAAAAACCCAAAGTACACATATAGACTGGGTGAAACCAGGCTTAGTAGCAGTGACTGTGAGAGGGATCTTGGAGTCTTAGTGGACAACCAGCTAAATATGAGCCAGCAGTGTGCAGCGGCAGCCTAAAAAGCCAACACAATCCTAAATTGCATTAACAGAGGGATACAAACAAGATCAAGTGAGGTACTAATACCACTCTATAAAGCCCTAGTAAGACCACACCTAGAGTACTGCATCCAGTTTTGGTCACCACACTATAAAAAAGATGTTGAGACTCTAGAAAAAGTGCAGAGAAGAGCAACCAGGATGATTAGGGGACTGGAGACTAAAACATATGAAGAACGGTTGCAGGAACTGGGCATGGCTAGTCTAGTGAAGAGAAGGACCAGGGGAGACATGATAGCAGTCTTCCAATACTTGAGGGGCTGCCACAGAGAGGAGGGGGTCAAGCTATTTTCCAAAGCACCTGAAGGCCAGCCAAACTGTTAATCTGTGAAATCTGTTCTTGTGCAAGCACCTTGTTTGTTCTTTTTCAGTTGTTATGAGTCCCTATGCCTAATTTGAAGGTTGTTTTTTTTTATTTTTGATCCCCTTGCATTTAAGGGAAGAAATACCTTGTATTATCAAAGACAATGATGCTCAAGGGAGAAACACGGAACAGGTCAAACCAAAGCTCTGGCTTCAGAGACATATCAGAAAAGGTGGAAAACAAGAAGAGTTGTAATAAAACTGCATTAGGAGAAATCTGCATTTATACCCCTCACCAGCAATGAAGTTCAGTAGGTGATTGGGAACTGATTACTGATCCAGTGACCATGACAATTTATAATGTGTTTGGGTTTTCATAATCCTTATGTATAGAAAATAGAATAGTACAGAATGGAATGGAATGGAATTGTCACTTTAAATGTAAATTTCATTACAATGAAATTTCGTTGCATGCAGCTCTCAAAGGGTTACCACTTTCAATATACATTACATAAACATGACAAATAAATAAATAAATAAAAATGTATGCATATACCGTGTCATATAATATACTGTGTCATATAATATACACATATATTATATGACACAGAGAAACAACACAGACTGTTCAGATGTTATGTTTGTAAATCTTGATTTACAGCTCTGCAGGGATGGGGAGCCCAAAGCCTACAGATGTATTAAAACTGTATAATCTCATCTAGTAGCCACTATGGCACCTTCAGATTGCACTATCAAAATCAGGTGACAAATCCTCCAGTTTTTACCACCTCAGTGTTCTCTTGCTTTACCATTTTCTAAGATGCAAAATAGATCCACGGAGCCTCTGTAAAACCTGGTCACCCACCAAAAGCAGCAACAACATCAGATGGTTTAGCACAAGGGTCAGCAACCCACGGCTCTGGAGCCGCATGTGGCTCTTTCATCCCTCAGCTGCAGCTCCTTGTCGCTGGTTGGCTCCACAATTGATAGGGCTTTCGGTTAGGACAGATAGAGGAAAAAGGACGCCATGCTAAGAGGAGACTTTATGTTGGGGGGGAACCAGACTTCCGGTCAGCATAGAAAAAAAGACGCCGTGCTAGGAGGAGACTCGATGGTGGGGGAACCGGACTTCCAGTCAGCAGAGGAAAAAGGACACCGTGCTAGAAGGAGACTTTATGGTGGGGGAACCGGACTTCCGGTCGGCTCCAGAATTGAATGGGGGGCTTCCGGTTAGGACCTTTGTGGTTCTTTGAGTATTTAAAGTTGCCGGCTAGAGGTGGGTTTCAGCAGGTTCTGACCAGTTCTGGAGAACTGGTAGCAGAAATTTTGAGTAGTTCGGAGAACCGATAAACACCATCTCTGACTGGCCCCACCCCCATCTATTCTCTGCCTCCTGAGTCCCAGCTGATCGGGAGGAAATGGGATTTTGCAGAATCCTTCCCCTGGAGTGGGGAGGGAAGGGAGATTTTACAGTATTCTTCCCCTGCCACGCCCAACAAGCCATGCCCAACAAGGCATGCCACGCCCAAAAAGCCACGCCCACAGAACCAGTAGGATGCAGAACCAGAGATTGGCAATAGTGGTGGGTTTCAAATTTTTTTACTACCGCTTGCATCCTTCTTGCTGCACAAATTATCCAACTGTAGCGTATTAAATAAATAAACCATAGAAAATCCATCTATAGCCGAGTGATGTAGTTGAAGCTAATCAAAAGGCCTCTCAACCTAATTCAAACGTTGCTAGGCTAATATTTGTAGGGAAGAGAACTTTCATCTCCTGGAGGAAAAATGGAATTTTGAAAGGTTCATTGATGGGCCTGCAGGAAACACAAACCCGCCCCTGTAGGAAATGAGTGGAGTTTCATCTCTTATATTCTTGAAACCTGAGGTTGGCGGTCCAAAGGAAGCCCACAAGATGTTTACCTGAGTTTCTGAAATGCTCCACGCAACTTTTGCAAAGGCTCAATGGAGCCGAGCAGAACCCACTGAAATCACAACACGTCTCTGTTTGAAGAACATGGAGGCAGTGGGGAAGGAATGAGTTCACTGACACCAGTGATGTCACTTCGGGTTATTTTTGCTGTTCAATTGAGCAAAGTCAATGCGACGACTGTAGAGCTCACAGGCTTATTCATTCCGGGTCTGATTGCAAGCCTCTGTCATGCTCTCAGCTTCAGTCCAAGATTTTCTGAATGGAAGCTTTTTCTCCTCTTCCTGGAAACCTAGTCTATAATAATAAAATCGGAGTTACAGCACACAGATTCCCTAGCACAAGGTTGGCTGGTGGTTTGGAGATGGAAGGTTCAAGACTTCGCCTCTCTGGGCTTTGGGAAGCTTCCTTGGTTCTCCTCCTTTGCATCTCACCATGTGAGGTGAGGTTTTTCTTTCCTTTCATAGGTGCCATCTGACTGATCTAGAAGTCTTCCTACATTCTACACTCCTACAAGCAACTTGCATTCCCCCCTTCATCCATCCATCCATCCATCCATCTATTATGTATGTATGTATGTATGTAACTATCTATCTATCTATCTATCTATCTATCTATCTATCTATCTACCTACCTACCTACCTACCTACCTACCTACCTACCTACCTACCTACCTACTACCTACCTACCTATCTATCTACGGTATCCGTCTGTCTGTCTGTCTATCCGTGGTTATCTGTCTGTCTGTCTGTCTATCTGTCTATCATCTCTCTCTCTCTCACACACACACACACACAC
>NW_026844037.1:13129593-13257093 GCF_029531705.1 Pantherophis guttatus | reverse complement strand
CTGGGTGGGTGTGGCCATTTTTTTTTTAACTTTTAAAACCATTTTTTCTACAACCTCTTTGGCGAAGAGGTTGTAAAAAATGCTTTCAAAAGGCTCTGACGATCCCAGCTGAGTTGCCTGATCGGCAGAGGCTTTTTTTCTTTTAAATGCCTTTGACGATCCCAGCTGAGCCGCGTGATCATCAGAGACTTTTTTTTTATTTTTAAAAGCATTTTTTCAGCCGAAGAGGTTGTAGAAAAATGCTTTTAAAAGTAAAAAAAAAAGCCTCTGATGATCGCGAGGCTCAGCTGGGCATGGGGGGGGGCAGGGATTTTTGTTACTGGTTCTCCGAACCACCTGCCTCCATCGCTACTGGATCGGGCGATTCGGCCCGAACCGGGAGCATTTCACCCCTGCGCTTATGGCCATTGCAGTATTCCCAAAGTTCACAGGATCAAAATTCGGGGGCTTGGCAACTGACATGTATTTATGACGGTTGCACTGTTCCGAGGTCATGTGAGCATTATCCACAATCTTCACAGTGTGGCTTCCAACAAGCAAAGCCACTGTGGGAAGCCCGATTCGCTTAATGATCACCTGGTTCACTTAAGCAATGCAGTGATTTGTTTAAAACCACCATGGCAAAAACAAAAGGTCATCAAATAGGGCACAACATCCTTAACAAACGTCTTGCTTAGCAACAGAAACATTGGGCTTAATTGCGGTCATAAGTCGAGGACTACCTGCCATGGGTATTTTCTAGCCTACCCCGCATGCCGAATTCTTACATTTTATTTGGCTCTCCTTAACGTGCAAGAGGATGTGTTGCCTTGCCCATAAATTTGACATGAAGGGAACACCTTAATCCGCTTGGTGAAAATGGAAAGCATGTGGCATTCTTCTAACATCGCCCCTTTACGCTCAACTAATGTTTGCTTTTCACAGCTGCCTCCAGCATCTGTTTTTCATCTCTCCCCTCCCACCCTTACTATATCCACCCCAAAGGTATCACAAATATTACTTGCACCATGGTTCGGCCTCCTCCTCCTCCTCCTCTCTTCTTTTTCTAAGGGGGCTTTCAAGTTTTGTCCAGCTGATTTTTCAAATAACCTCCTCAGTTGGTGCCTTCAAACGATTAAATGATGCCCTAATTTAGTTGTGTGCAGATGAGAGAACAGGGTAGAAGGTCGTCCTTTAAACCCTACTGTACTGAACATAAAAATCTTAAATGATTTTTATTTTTATTTATTTATTTTTTATTTTATTCAATTTGTATACCACCCTACTCCCGAAGGACTCAGGGCGGTGAACAGCCACAAGATAAAAATACATCATACAAAAGTTAAAAACCAATTAAAAGTACATTAAATAATTTTGGCCCAAAAAATGAATTTAAAAACACCCAATTTATATAAAATGATACAGAGAGCCAGCTTAGCACAGTATAAGGGTAGGCCGTTTTTTGAACGACCAGCTGTTCCTAAATTACGTCCTCTAGTACCTCTCGCCATTAGCAGACGTGGTGACTAGGAATTTCATGAAGCGATTGTTAGCATAGCAATTGGAAAGAGATTAGTTTGGATTTTAATGCAAATGTGTGTAACTCGAATTTTCCAAACCTGAATGCAAACCTGGGTGCAATTCAGAGGTGGGTTTCAGCAGGTTCTGACCAGTTCTGGAGAACCGGTAGCAGAAATTCTGAGTAGTTCGGAGAACCGGTGGTAAAAAATTCTGATTGGTCCCACCCCCATCTATTCTCTGCCTCCTGAGTCCAAGCTGATTGGGGGGAAATGGGGATTTTGCAGTAACCTTCCCCTGGAGTGGGAAGGGAATGGAGATTTTACAGTATCCTTCCCCTGGAGTGGGGTGGGAATGGAGATTTTACAGTATCCTTCCCATGCCACGCCCACCAGGCCACACCCACAGAACCGGTAGTAAAAAAATTTGAAACCCACTACTGGTGCAATTATTATTGGAAGTTCACTCCCTTCTGTCCAGGAAATGGCATATAACGCTTGAGCAGTGTCCACAATACACATTCTCTCCTTGACTGGTTTTCCTTGTTACCTTCTGAGAGGGGCTTCATGGTATCCAAAGCAGAACAACTAGATTCAGTCACAGCTTTATTCCATCTAGTATCAACCTTGTGAACTCTCAAATTTCCTCTTTCTGCTATGTATTCAAAATGGGCAGTGATATACATACATATGTACGTGTGTATGTATATTTATCTGTGTATCTATTTTCTTACTTCTTCGTAGGATTTATGTGTGTTTTTCCTCTAGCCAGGTTTTTCCTACGTAACCAAGGTTTTTCTGCAGCCCTAGCTCAGTAGAATCACATCCACTCGATTCTGGGCTTTTTTCTTTTCTGGCAGCCAGCAAGTTTCTGCTGCCAGATGATCAATTTATATAGATCTATTTCTAGCTCATTAGCCTTCATCAGTAAGCCACACCCATTATCTGTGTATGTATATATATATATGTATAAATATAGCATGTGTGTATATATGGGTACATATATTTTCTTTTGAGAATGGGCAAAAGAGGAGTTCCATTTTATAATTTTTATCTATAAAAAAGATGTTGAGACTCTAGAACGGTGATGGCAAACCTATGGCACGCGTGCCACATGTGGCACATGGAGCCATATCTGTGGGCACACAAGTGTTGTCCTACCTCAGTCCAGCACGCACGTGTGCTCTGGCCAGCTGATTTTCAGGTCTTCCAGGCCCACCGGAAGTCGGGAAACGAGCTGTTTCCGGGCCTCCGGGGGTGTGTGTGGAAAGCCGTTTTTGCCCTCCCCAGACTCCTAGAAAGCCTCTGAAGCCCGGGGAAGGCAAAAAATGGGCCTACCGGAGGCACCATGCCATCACGTGCCAAAAACTGGGGGAGAGCGGAGGGACGGGGTGCATTGAATTATGGGTGTCGGCACACGCACACGCAATCCCTCCGCACTGCCCCCGCTTTTGGCACGCGACGGCAAAAAGATTAGCCATCATTGCTCTAGAAAAAGTGGAGAAGAGAGCAACCAAGGTGATTAGGGAACTGGAGACTAAAACATATGATGAACGATTGAAGGAACTGGGCATGGCTAGTCTAGTGAAGAGAAGGACCAGGGGAGAACCAAGGACAAAAGAGGACAGATAAAATGGATACTATATTAGATTACTTTAAAAAAAACTTAACAGAATAACAGATTTGGAAAGGACCTTGGAAGTCTTCTAGTCCTGCCCCCTGCTCAAGCAGGAAGCCCTATGCCATTTCAGACAAATGGCTGTCCAGTCTCTTCTTAAAAACCTCCAGGGATGGAGCTCCCACAACTTCTGGAGGCAAGGAGTTCCACTGGTTGATTGTTCTCACTGTCAGGAAAATTCTCCTTAGCTCTAGGTTGCTTCTCTCCCTGATTAGTTTCCATCCATTGTTCCTTGTCTTGCCTTCCAGTGTTTTGGAAAACAGGTTGACAACCCCCCACCCCCCCACCCCTCTTCTTTGTGGTAGCCCCTTAGATAGTAGAACATTGCTCTCATGTCATCCCTAGTCTTCTTTTCAACTTAAGGCTGCAATTATGCAATATATTCAGTTCACCCAGCATGAACCCCTCCTGCTTGGTTACTCTGTAGTTAAACATATTGCCAGAAACCCCAAAATGGATTAATTCAATAACTGAGTTTAATGTGCTGTATGTCTACCCAACACCTTTCTTGCGGCCCGATGTTGGAACAGGCGACAGTTATGGTGAAATGCCTCACAATCTAATAAGGCCACTAGATGGCGCACTTAACCCAGAAAGAACTCCCTTTTTAAAGCTTCCTGAAACTATTTTTCTTGAACCCTTTTCACAAAGCTTGTTATAATAGGAGTTTCCTTTTACTAAGGAAAAAGCCACTTCAAGGCTATAGGTTGGATCCTTTGAGCTGCTGCACCTTAGCACCCATATGCAACCAGGATGCAAGATTGAAGCATCTAAGCATAAACAAGGGAGAAACTGGATTCCTGGGATTTTTCCATCCATTTTCTCATGCAAAGTGATGTATCTGTGTGTACCACTCACTGTGTGTACCACTCACTAAGGAGCCTGAGTGGCGTAGGAGGCTAATGCCTCCTATTAAGGCAGCATTTAACATCCAGCTGCCTGCAATGACTGCGAGTTCAATTCTCATCAGGCTCAAGGTTGACTCAGCCTTCCATCCTTTCTAAGGTGGGTAAAATGAGGACCCGGTTTGTGGGGGCAATAAGCTGACTTTGTATAAAATATACAAAAGTATGAAGGCTATTGCTTAACGCATTGTAAGCTGCCCTGAGTCTCTGGAGAAGGGCGGCATATAAAAATAAATAAATAAAATAAATACTCATCCTTTTCCCCTGCATTTGGGGAAAACAGCATACTGGTTTATGAGTCCTTCGTGGCTTAAGAAGTTATAGAACCCATCCTTCCTTCCTTCCTTCCTTCCTTCCTTCCTTCCTTCCTTCCTTCCTTCCTTCCTTCCTTCCTGTGCACAATGGTTAGAATGCAGTATTGCAGGCTGACTCTGCCCACTGCCAGCAGTTCAATCCTGACTGGCTCAAGGTTGACCCATCCTTCCATTCTTCAGAGGTCGGTCAAATGAAGACTCAGATTGTTGGGGGCAATATGCTGACTCTGTAAACTCCTTAGAGAGGGCTGTAAAGCACTGTGACGCGGCATATAAGTCTAAGTGCTATTGCTAAGTGCTAAATGCTATTGCTATTAGAAGCAGAATATGATCTACATAATAGAAACACAATTTATGTCCATTTGAATTTGCAAAATTTTGCTGCGCCATCAGATTTTGGCCCAGGTGGTGGATTATTTGCACAATTATGAGTGCTTGGGCATGTCTGTGCAAACACAGAGCTAGGTTGTTTCCAGGTAAGGAAGTGGGATGGTATGACAGTAATATTTTGCATCATCACTCAGTTTTTGGTTCCCCCACCCTTACCTTTGCTTTGAAAGACAGTGCTGGGAAATCTTTTCTGAGTGATTTAAAATGAGTGCTTGGAAACATTATTATTATTCTTCCCTGAAAGTTATATGGCTCCCTCTTGTGTTTTCTCCAGATCTAGCTGGCATCAAATATTTGGCATCACCAAGGAGCTGCTAATTCAGTTCTACAGAAGAATTATTGAGTCTGTCATCTGCGCCTCCATAACTGTCTGGTTTGACTCTGCAACCCAACAAGACAGACACAGACTTCAGAGGATAATTAGAACTGCAGAAAAAATAATTGCTACCAATCTGCCTTCCATTGAGGATCTGTATATTGCATGAGTCAAAAAGAGGGCTGTGAAAATATTTACAGACCCCTCACATCCTGGACATAAATTGTTTCAACTTCTATTCTCAAAAAGACACTATAGAGCACTGCACACCAAAACAACTAGACACAAGGACAGTTTTTTCCCAAACACCATCACTCTGCTTAACAACTAATTCCCACAACACTGTCAAATAATTTACTAAGACTGTATTACTATTATTCTTCTCTTCCTTACTAGTATCTATCTCTTCCCACTTATTACTATAACCATGTTGCTTGTATCTTTCAATTATATTGTTTTTATTTGTTTCCTAGTATGATTTGATAGCTTATTAGTAACCTTGACTATCACTAAGTAATGTATCTTTTTATTCTTGATGAATGTATTTTATTCTCCTTATGTACTCTGAGAGCATATACACCTAAGACAAATTCCTTGTGTGTCCAATCACACTTGGCCAATAAAGAATTCTATTCTATTCTATTCTATTCTATTCTATTCTATTCTATTCTATATTCTATCTATTCTATTCTATTCTATTCTATTCTATTCTATTCTATTCTATTCTATCCTATCCTATCCTATCCTATCCTATCCTATCCTATCAGTGTTCATAGTAATACTATCCTTTTCTTCCCTTTAAAAAGTAAGTTTTCTTAGAAGCACCTCAACCTTCTGCTTTATAGTTCTATATATTTCAAGAGATTTATATAACAACAAAGTAATCCCAGTCAACAAAGCCTAAAATCAAAGCTTCATTTTTATCTCAAGAGACAATTAAAAAAATTTAAGACAAAATTAAAATACTTTTATAAAACAACCTGATTAGAATCCGTGCGTGAAGTCCACAAGGAGCGATCGATGCCTAAATTTTAAAGTGGTATCTAAAATTATACAAAATAGATAACGTCTAGCATTATAAAAATGTGACGGTATCTACAATTTATGTCAAATGTGACAATCTGTAAAAATTATCCCCAAATTGGTAATTCAGTGATACCTTGGTACTCAACTGCTTTGAAACTCATTGAATTTGATACTCGAGGCATTTTGATATGAAAATTTTGTCCCGGTCCTCATCATTTGTTTAATACTCAACACACTTGTTGGAGTCGGCTGCCTTTTGACTACATTATAATCAGTGGTGGGCTGTTGCCAGTTCGGACCAGTTCTAGCAAACCGGTAGTTCCGATGACCAGCTGGCCCCGCCCACCCACCCCCACCCTATCCTGTCCTATATTTCCTTCTTTTTGGCTCAGCTGATTCAGCCGGCATAGCTGATTTCCATGCTGTTCTACTTACCGGGGGCTGCCGTAGAAGGTAAGCAGCTAAGCTTAAAATTGCTTTATTTTGAACGCTGCATGCATGCATGCCCACAGAAACAGTTGTTAAACTGGTTGCAACCCACCACTGATTATAATATAGCAATTAATCAATACATTATTCCTTATGGGAAAAATTTGTTTAGTACCTAGCATTTTTGGTACTCATCGTGCCTCCCAGAACCAATTAATGATGAGTACCAAGGTACCACTATATAGTAGAACCTCTGGACACAACCATAATTCATCCCATAACTTTGGTTGCAACCTGATTTAGTCGTGAGCTGAACCTAATTTTGGAAATTTGGCGCTTACAAAAAAAATGGCGCGGAAGGGGAAATTAGCTGTGGGAAAAAAATTGTGAATTCTTTGCTCGGAACCCAATTTGGTCATGGTCAGAAGCATTCGTGACCAGAGGTTCTACTGTATCTAGGATTACATAGAATACATTTGTGTAGCAGGAACCGAGCCAATCAAGGTCTAGTTGGTGTTAGATGTAGCTCAGCAAATTCTAGCCACATGTGCTATGATAAAAGGCTGTTCATCTACGAACAACATCTGGGCATTGGTCAACTCTGAAGGACCAGGATAGCTGCTGTTCAGAAGGAGGATAAGTCTGGTATGAGTATCTCTGCAAAAGGATCAATGCAGAAGGACATCTTCTGCAATTTCTACCTCTCCAGAATCACAAGGAGACTCCCATTTGGTTTATTTTTTATTCCACCATTATTATTTTTACAAACAACTCAAGGCAGCCAACATATGTGATACTCCTTCCTCCTCCTATTTTCCCACAATAATAATCCTGTCAGTTGTGTTGGGCTGAGAGAGAATAACTGGTCCAAAATCACCAGTGGTGGGTTTCTACCGGTTTGCCCCGGTTCGGGCAAACTGGTAGTGGTGGTGGTGGGAGGCTCCGCCCACCCGCCTGGACATCATCACAGATGCTCTGTGCATGCACCAAAGATTCTGCACATGTGCATAAGCGCAGCGCACGCACTCACAGTTCCGAACCAGTAGCGAAGGTAAGTGAAACCCACTACTGAAAGTCACCCAACTGATTTTCATACCTAAAGTGGGACTAAAACTCCCAGTCTCCTGGTGATTGGCCCACGTCTCCCGGCCATCTTTCATACCAAAGATGAGATTAGAACCCAGTGCTTCCCAGTTTTTAGCCTGATGCCTTAACCACTAGACCAATCTATCTCCTCTTACTCTACATTTTAATGCTTATCTAGTTGGGCATCTTTGAGGTGCCACAAACGGAAATTTCATTGTGTCCAAATTTGCATTTCAGGTTTTCAGATTCAGGGGAAAACCCACAAAAAAAAAATTACAGTAGGGTAGAGTTGCACGTCTGTGCAAGACATGCTCACAGGCCTGGCCCCACAGAAAGCGATCATGAAACATAATCTACAAAATACACAGACTTCATCTGTGTTTTGTAATTCTTTTAGATGTCCGGTGGCATCGTTTAAATTGGGTGTTTGTTTTTTTTTTTTAAAAAGAAAGAAATCTTGACAGGAAAAAGTAACTCTGCTCTCTTTGTTCCTCTCACAGAGTTTTGCCAAGAAAGATCTGAGGTGGAAGTTCCACTCTACCTAGGGCGGGTATCTGCAACCTGCGGCTCTGGAGCTGCATGCGGCTCTTTCGTCCTCCTGCTGTGGCTCCCTATTGGCTGAACCCTCCACTGGCTGGCCCCAACCCTTGCCCTCCCCTTCAAGTCACTCTTCACCTGGCCTGAGAGAGATGAGAGAGAGAGAGAGAGAGAGAGAGAGAGAGAGAGAGAGAGAGAGAGAGACAGAGAGATACCATTTCCCACAGAAAACACTGGGAGCCACAAAACATGGGTAGGCATGGCTGGTGTGGGGATGTCATGTGATTGAGTGGGAGTGAGTGACATCGAGTTGGCCACACCCACCCAGGTTTTGTGGCTCCCGGTGTTTTCTTTTCTGTGGGAAACGGGTCCTAGTGGCTCTTTGAGGGTTTAAGGTTGCCGACCCCTGACCTAGGGACTAGGGATGATACGATGTCAGTCCTCCAGTACTTGTCGCAGAGAAGAAGGAGACAACCTATTGTCTAAAGCACCTGAGGGCAGGACAAGAAGCAATGAGTGGAAGATTATCAAAGAGAGATCCAATCTGGAACCAAGGAGAAATTTCCTGACAGTGAGAAAAATTAACCAGTGGAATGGCTTACCTCCAGACCAGGGGTGGGTTCTAAATTTTTTTACTACCGGTTCTGTGGGCGTGGCTTATTTTGTGGGTGTGGCTTGGAGGTCATGTAACTTGGTGGGCATGGCTAGCTGGTCAGAGTCATTTCTGGAAGGTCCTCGCACTTACGATCAGTCCTCGCACTTACGACCCGACTCATTTGTTTGCTTTTAACACTGATCAGCTGTAGGACGGCCCTTTGAAGCCCCGCGGCAAGAGTTTAAACAGTTTTTTTCCCTCTAGTCATCAGCTGGGACTCAGGAGGGAGCAATAGATTGGGGGTGGGACCAAATAAAAGGTAAGAATAACGTGGGGGGTGGGGGGGTGGGAGGGCAGGGGGGAAGAACCGGTTCGGTGACGTCATATTGTCACCGCTACCGGCTTGGTCGAACCGGACCGAATCGGGAGGAACTCACCACTGCTCCAGACATTGTGGGAGCTTCATCAATGGAGGGTTTTAAGAAGAGATTGGATTGGACAAGCATTTGTTCCAAATGGTATAGGGTCTCCTGCTTGAGCAGGGGGTTGGACTAGAAGGCCTCCAAGGTCCCTTCTAACCTTATTGTTCTATGCTGCACAAGTCCACCATTTGATGCCACAATATTTTTATTTATTTATTTATTTATATGCCACCCTTCTCCGGAGACTCAGGGCGGTTTACAATGCGTTAAGCAATAGCCTTCATACTTTTGTATATTTATACAAAGTCAGCTTATTGCCCCCACAAACTGGGTCCTCAATTTACCTACCTTAGAAAGGATGGAAGGCTGAGTCTGTCACTGCGTTTTTGTATTTACCAGATGAGCTCTTATTTTTGAACTTTCAGACTTACCGTAGCTTGCCAAGTTCTTATCTCTAAGCTAACTGCGCATGTCCACATTCTTTCACTTTCTTCAATAACTTTCTTTGTTCTCTGGCCAGGAGAGGTGGCCAGGAAAGCTTTGCCAAGATGTAACTAATTAGCTAGTGAGATGTTTTATTTTTTTTATAACAAATAAATGAGTTTTTCTTAGAAAACATATCTTTGGGTTTATTTTCTTAAAGTATACTTCAAGGAAAAGGTCTCGATCCACTTCTCTAAATCAAGGTGCAATTACCCAAAAGCAAAATGGGATTACTTGCCACCCGGACAACCTTGAGCCTGGTGAGATTCGAACTTACAGTAATTGCAGCTGGTGTTAATCACAATGCTATCAGTCTGCTGAGCCACCTCTTCTTATTTTCCCTGGTTTTCCCAACTTTTGATACCTCAACATCCTAGAAGAATGTTTCCCTAAAAAGTACTTTTCCTATGTGGTGAATAAAATTCCTGCCCTACCAAAGATGTTGTTGTGGCCCACCAGTGGCCAGCAGATCTGGCAGCAGATTTGGACAGTGAGGAGGTTGGGGAGGAGCATGGGCCAGTCCTGGAGTCTGGGGAAGGCTCTGATGAGGGCTCTGCATCAGAGGCAGAGAGGGGGCCAGAGCCGTATGCCAGTTATCAGCTGCCTTCGGAGTCAGACATCAGTGAGGCAGAAGAACAGCTGGAGCCTCTTCCCAGTGTGCGCATGCGCAGAGTTGCCAGACGAAGGGAACAGCTAAAGAACAAGGGTCGACTTGGGAGTAAGGCCACAGATGGACGATGAAGGGCCCTTCCCAGAGGGAATAAAAGAGGAGCGAAAGGGGAATGGAGTTTGCAGGAGACAATTAGTTCATTACTGCATTCTTGCCAAGTATTGCGGGCGTCTGAAAGATATCGGCCTGGCCACTCTCCAAGCCTGATAAAGGTCGGTAATTGTGAACTGTCTTGAAAGACTGTGGGAGAAGAAAGACTTTGCTGGAGAGGAATTCACTGTAAATTAAACAAAAGAGGTTTTTGTCAGGACAAGGACTCGGCTTCATGATGCTGGGGAAGCCAAAGTCAGAACAAATGTATGTGCTGATATAGTCCAACCCATTTGGAAGTTGCTGGATTGACAATTCCTGCCCAGAATAAATCTAGAAAGTTGATTATACTGGCTGGATTTATCCAAAACTACATCGGTGTTTTATATATTTACTTCTGATTTTCAAATATCTCCAAAGATATATCTAGAAGAATAAGAAAAAAATTCTTCTTTTTTATAATGATCAAGTATCTCTAATCTAGATCGAGGTTAGAGATTTCTCACCCTTGGTGATGCCAAGTAGAAATAGTTGGCAACCATGTAGGAAAGAATAGTGACTTGACATGAGTTCTTCAGAAATTACAGAAATATCATAAGAGGCAGAGGAGATTTTAATTTTGGTTTCTACAGAAGTTAAAAATATAGTTAATGAGAAATATACATGCTTCAGAAATAACAGAAGTATCATAAGAAGGCAAGGGGATTTGGCTTTCAGATTTATTATTCCCCCAGGACTCATAAAGGCATGGATCATGCCTTTATGCATGGATATAAAGGGACATAACTTCAAGATCTTAAAAGTCTTTGTTTGCATGATGTCTAAAGCATTTGAAGGACATCAACATACAAGAAAGGATGATTGGCTTTGGAGTTCATTGAAAAACTGATTAAGAAAGTATATACCGTAACTTTCTATTAAATTTGAAAATGGAGGATGAACAAGTAAAAGAAGCAATGATACAGTGGGCAATGATATTTGGATATAATATAGAATTAGAGAAATGGTAAAATATACGGGAAAGAAATTATAAATTAACAATGGCAACTTCTCATAAAGAAAACTTTATAGATGGCATTTACCACCTGCTAGGTTAGCCAAAATGTTCAAAAACTGTGTCTAGTAAATGTTGGAAATGTAACCAAAAATTTGGCACATATTATCATCTATGGTGAACTTGTGCCAAAGCAAAAGAATTTTGGGCAAAAATACCCATATGACTAGAAAAGATATTAGGAAAACAGGTAGATCTTAAACCTGAACGTTTTTTTTAATTAGATATAGTACCAGAAAAATTTGATAAACAAAGTGTATATTTAATATTGCATATACTAACAGCAGCGAGGATTGTATTTGCACAGCATTGGAAAAATGAAGACATATCACTAGATGAAGAGATAATTAAGAAGATATTGGACTGTGCAGAAATGGACAGACTTACATTGAAGATTAAACAGAAAGAAGATACAGAATACTACCAAATATGGGATTTATTTTATCAATGGCTGGAAAAAAAAGGAATAAAGGTTAGGAATATAATTTGTACTGTTAAGCAAACAAAATAACTCAGACAACATTATGTTTATTAATCACTAATTAATTGTAATAGTAGAACATTAATAAAACTTTATTTTAAAAAACCATATAAGATAGGATATTGCTTCTCATCCAAGAAGCTTCTTCAGCTCTGACTGGATTTCCCACCATCCAGTCAGAGCTGAAGAAGCTTCTTGGATGAGAAGCGAAATGTCTGCAAAGGAAAACTAAGTAAGTCCAGTTGCCTCTTGAAAAAAGCACCTTTGGGACATCAGAACAATTCTGAGTACATTTTTAATGAAAGTATAATGTGTCTCACCATAACAGTGAGATTATCTCCAGAACAAAAATTAAAATCTCTTCATGGTTGATCAAGGATCTCTAACCTATGTCAAGGATGGAGCCTTTTCACCATGAGTGGTGCCAGGAAGAGAGACTGAGTAACTGTCATGGCCCTGTCGGAGCCTGGGTCCGAGAAGGAGGATGAGACGGAGCTAGGGTTGATGGAGGAATGACCAGAGGAACAGGATGTGGCAGTCCCGGATCCCTTGGGCCTGGGAAGGGTCACCATCAAAGGAGAGAGGACACAGGATGACCAAGCAAGGGGGAGGAGAGGGTAGGCAGCGGAGCAGAGGAGTGATGGAGCTCCAGTGATGAGCAATTACCTCCCCCCTGATCCCCAAACATGGAGAATGAAGAGAAGGCGGGATCAGCACAGGGCAACCCAATGACTCAGGAGGAGGGCACCCTGCCCTCTTCACAAAGTTCACCTGGGGAATGAAATTTAAAGAGACGCTGTTGGGAACAAGCGTTGCCTTTTTCAAGTCTCACATGTTCTTACCAATGTCTGGATACTTTACTATGCCTTGCCCTGCTTGCTGTCAGGGTTCCAAATAAGATACCCACAGCAAACAAAACTCCGAGGCAGGTAGATTCCTCAAAAAATGATCGTATTGGATACGTCATATTGGCACAGGCTGGTGAAAACCGACTCTGATTATTGCTGTGGTTTTCGCACAATTAAAAGTAAAAAAAAAAAATTCACTTTCCCAAAACAATCAGTCACATGGTCCAATCAGGATACTGTCCAGTTGCTAGGTGACACCAGTCCCCTCCTTCCGAGCACTTGCAGGAATGTCCTTGGTTCCCAAGAGAAAGTATTTTGTTTTGACTAGAACACCCCAACTATCTCTATTCCCCCCTTCCTGTCCCTCTTCTCCAGTGTGTCAGTGCTGAAGTCTCAAAATGGCCTCAATCAGGCCAGCTTCAGGGTTGACACTTGCCTTGCTTGTCTGGCCTGGCCTGGCTGTGTGCGAGTTGGCAGCGACACAGTTCTGCTGTGCTGCAGTCCCAGTGAACTCTTCCTGTGATGAAGTCTCCTTGGAACCAAATTCCCTGAATTGTGGCTGCTCTCAGAACTGTGCTGCTCCTCTGGGCTAATAGCTGCCAGGAACTATTGGAGGTGCGTGTTTAAAGATTGGCTCCTAGACTTGCATTGAACGGTGGGACTTTTGGAGGAAAGTTGGAGCAACAAGGGGCCAATAATTTGTTGCTTCCGTGGCCAGTCCCTGGGTCATCACAAGAACTATGCATAAAAGAACATTATCTTCATGTTGTAGATAGCTATGGGTTCTTCAGAAATAACAAGAATATCATAAAAGGCCATAGGAGATTTTATCTTTATTTCTGCAGAAGTTTAAAATATAGCTAATGAGAAAAACATCCGAAGTACTTGTTGGGAATTACTCATCCAAAAGAATTATATATAAATATTAGAAAAAATATCTACAAGTAGCTAAAAGGAACTTTGTCCATAAAACGATCGTGGAAATTGGCAATGGGCTCTAATTTGGATATTGAGATACTGTTAGGGATTTAGTCAATGCTGATGGGGTTCAAGTGAGACTCCAGATGTTTTGGGATTGCACCCAGGGCACCAATTACTGTTAATATACACAAAATATACTCATATATATATATATACTCATATTAATATACACAGAAGATTAAATGTTAAAGTAGGATTTATTATATAGTTTTAAAGTGGATGGTTGTTTTGAAATGTTATATTAATATATAGACATAAGTATGGGGGAGGAGAAAAAAGGGCAGATTATCGATAAATTGGGAGTTATAATAATGTTACTGTGTTAAATTAGAAGCTATTACATAGTGTTATAATGGAATGTTATTTTGAAGTGTATGGTAAGAGGGGGAAGTAATAATATTAATAATATTACTAGAAGTAAAGGTCAGTATTTGGAGGAGGGAGTAAGGGGATGGTAAAATATTATAAAATATTATAGAAGCTCCCACAATTTCTGAAGGCAACTTCTGTTCCATGGGTTGATTGTTCTCACTGTCAGAAAATTTCTCCTTATTTCCAGGTTGAATCTCTCCTTGTTCAGTTTCCATCCATTATTCCTTCTCTGGCCTTCGGGTGCCTTGGAAAATAGCTTGACCCCCCTTCTCTCTGTGGCAGCCCCTCAAATATTGGAAGACTGCTACCATGTCTCCCCTGGTCCTTCTCTTCACTAGACTAGCCATGCCCAGTTCCTGTAACCGTTCATCGTATGTTTTAGCCTCCAGTCCCCTAATCGTCTTCGTTGCTCTTCTCTGCACTCATTTGCTTCCTTTTGCCACAGGCATGCTACTCCTATTTGCAGATAGAAGATTTGCACATTTGTATTTTGTGATTTCCTCCAGTTCTTTCTCTTCTCTTCTGCTGTCTCCAGGTCCTCCCAAATCCACTATCCAGGCTTTTTTTATCTTTCTTATCAACCACTTTTAAGTCTAGGGTGTTACGTGGAAGGTGTTCCTCTGTTTGAAATCTAAAGTCCCAGAGCACTTTAGCTTCCTCATTTTCTGTTACTTTGTCTGTCTTGTGGTCCCATCGCTTCTTGCTTGCAGGCAAATGATATCTCTTGCAAATATTGCAAGATATTGCAAACTGGCCAAACTCAACCAACCGCCTTACATTTATTATGGTTTACCACACCATCGGCCTGATGTTTAAACTGGGTTTGATATTTTTATCCACCTCTTGAGTCCTTCCTAAGGACCTAGGATAGGCAAGTGTTGTTGTGTTTCAGTATTATTATTTTATTCTCTTCTTCAGCTCAAGATATTGGTCTGGGTAGACTTGTTATTGCTTTTGATTTCAGAGTTTATACAAGGAACAAGAGGGAGATTATATTATAGTTGAGTGAGAAGCAGGAGTAAACCCAGAGTTAGAGTCACGGTGAAGTTTTATGTCTTAGACTATCTCAAACTAAGCAAGGTCATGCTCAGGATGTCCTGAGAGGACAATAACTATTTATGCATGGTTTATTTTTGTCTGGTATACAGAGAGAAAATGAGATTTCTCATCACTTCAACACTTTTTCCTATGTTCCACAATGACGGGGAATTGCAAGAACTTTTCTTCTCGAAATGAGTACATGCAGTAAAGGAAGCATTTTCTGATCTGGATGCTTCAAACTCTGAATGACCCAGATCATATCTGGTGCCTATTTACAGCTCCTGGAACTTCTCCCTCCTACAATGTGCCCCTGAAATTCAGCACAATTATTCCGTTTTTGATATTTGCTTTCTTTTATAAACTAAGAAGTTAAAGTAGGGGCATTGGTGCCTGTTTTACTTAAATGCCTCCTGAAAGATTTGAATATTTCGGCCGTGCTCCACCTAAAACCCATCTGCTTCCTTGTTCTCGAAGGCATAAACGGTTAAAATCCCTCAGGCCTGAAATAATTGCCCATTCCTCTTATCAGATCTAGAGTTATTAGATTAATTTTGGATCCAGTTAATATTCCTGTTTTATTCAATCAAGTTCAATTTCTACCATTTCTGTACTGGAGAGGGGTATTTTTATACAAAACATAAATAACAACATTATATAATATTTTACAACTTTCTGCATCAACAATTAGCTTTACTTTTAAATTCAATCTTCTTAATCATTTTCTTATTCTTATATAACCATATTGAGCATTCTTATAAACTAAATTGTTATATAGACTTGCATCCTATTTATTAATATAGTCAAAATTTTACCCTTGCCAGTATTCAATACTCTTAGATTCCAATTAATCAAATTTCAATTTACACTCTTTTTTTTCTTTTTCTATTATGTTTTTGGTTTTAAAAATGTAAAATATTCAATAAAAACTATTTTTATAAATAAATAAATAAATAAATAAATAAATAAATAAATAAATAAATAAAATGCTATACAAAAGAATTGTATGTATTTTCTGCCCCCACGTCTGCCCCTACTTATATTTATCAATGTTGATAAATGCCATGCTACATTTTTGTGCCCAATTTCTCTACTATACACACTGGGTACAAGTTTGCCTTAAATGTGCAATCAAGGGAGGAGAGGAGGAGGAGGAATGATTGAGGAGGAGGAGTTAAACTGCATTTCAAAATAAAAAAAAAGTATAATTTTACTGTAACTAGGGATCAGTTTTCATATTTGAAGAGTGTTCAATAAAATTGTAGCTCAAGTGTAGCTATAATTCTGCTGTAACCAATAGATGACATTTCCACACCTAATAAGTACAATTATGCAGACAGTCTGCTTAATATATAATTATTTAAGAGGATGGTTCGTCTAAGCAATCAGTCCTTTCTTGCACATTCTTAATTTCTTTTCCTTCAATTCTTTCAAAAACAAAACAGAAGCCAAATTGAGAAGGTTGCGAGAAACTTTCTGGGTCATGCTTTCTATTTTGACTGGTCATGGAAAATACTCATGTCCAGAAATACTTATCTACAAATATATATATATATATATATATATATATCTTTTCTGCACCAGTTGCCATACCAAACATTTTCACAGCATTTTTTTCAACGATTCTTATTCAGCTTTGCCTTCTACTTCTACTGAGCTATGTCTTTGAATTTTGCAAAAGTTTCTAGAAGGAGGAGGAGAAAGAGGAGGAGGAAAAGAAGAAGAGAGAAGAAGAAGAGGAGAAGGAGGAAGGGAAGAAGAGGAGACGGAGAAAGAGGAAGATGGAGGAGAAGGAGAAGCATGCATACTATCTATGGAATGAGAGGCTTATGTGTCCAGTGATGTTCGAGAGCTATGCTGGTGATAATTTATCATATTGTTTCTCAACTTCAGCAACTTTAACATGCGTGGAACCAAAGACCAATCATTTGTTGATAAATTTAAAAAATTCAAAAGAAAGAAATTCAGATCTCTGCATGCTTAGATTAGATTACAGATTAATAGAGTTGGAAGGCACCTTGTAGCAGTGGTGAAATCCAAATTTTTTTACTACCGGTTCTGTGGGCATGGCTTGGTGGACGTGGCAGGAGAAGGATACTGCAAAGTCTCCATTCCCACCCCACTCCAGGGGAAAGGATATTACAAAATCTCCATTCCCATCCCACTCTGGGGCCAGCCAGTTCTCGGAACTGCTCAAAATTTCCGCTACCGGTTCTCCAGAACCTGTCAGAACTTGTTGGATTTCTCCCCTGCCTTATAGGTCATCTAGTCCAACCCACCGGCCATGCAGGAGACCCTACATCATTTCTGACAAATGGCAGTCCAGTCTCTTCTTGAAAGCCTCCAGTGATGAAGCTCCCACAACTTCTAAAGACAAGCTGTTCCATTGGTTGATGGTTCTCACTATCAGAAAATTTCTCCTTATTTCTAGGTTGAATCTCTCATTGATCAGTTCCCAGCTTGGATAAATAACAAGAAGGTGTATGAATCCCTCCCACCAAGACAGATCAGAAAAAATATGAACAAATGAAATCTTTCAAGCTGTTTCACTATCAGCTTCATAATGCAGATTGGTGATAATCCCACAGATAAGGATGCTAAAGAAAGACCCTCGAAAAGGATGCAAATGACCAGCTGTCTGCAAGGATTATAAATCCTTCCATTCTTCATTATCCTGTCAGAGCCAAAGAAGCTTCTTGGATGAGAAGCGAAACATCTTCAAACGAAAAAAAAAACCTAAGGAAGTCCAGTTGCCTACTGAAAAAGTCAAGGACTACCTGCATTTTGTTCGGGTGCAACTGACGGATTGGATGCCAAATTGTGATTTTGATATGGATTTATTTGTTATCTGTTTATTATTTTATCCTTTACAATCCTTGACTTACGACCACAATTGAGCCCCAAATTTATGTTGCTAAGTGAGACATTTGGTTAAGTGAGCTTTGCCTCATTTTACGGCTTTTCTTGCAGTGTTTGCTAAGTGAATCACTGCACTTGTTAAATTAGTAACATGGGTTGTTCAGTGAATCTGGATTCCCCATTGACTTTGTTCATCGGAAGATCACAAAAAAGGATCACATGATCACTGCAACCGTCATAAGTGTGAGTTAGTTGTCAAGCATCCGAAATTTGATCACATGACCACTGGGATGCTGCAACGGTCGTAAGTGCGAAAAACGGTCATCAGTCTCTTTTTTTTCAGTGCCATTGTAACTTTGAACAGTCACTAAATGATCTTGTCATGTCCCCGTCAGAGCCTGAATCTGAGACGGAAGACGAATAGCTGAGACAGAGCGAGAGAGTGGCTCCGTTGGCTGTGGAGGAAACTGGGGGAGGGCAAAGTCAGGCTGGGCAGAGCAGGGGAGAGGTAGAACAAGGAAGAGGGGGTTCAGATGAAGACCAAGGCCCACCCCCTCCTCATCTTAGGGCATGCAGGGAAGAATGGAGAAGAGAGCAATGTGGGTTGCATGGCTTACGAGAAAGGAAAGGGCCCTGATTCCCTTCACAAGGCACACCTGGGGAGTGGAGTTTAAAGGAGAGGCAGTTGGGAGGGGCGTTTATCGGGAACAAATGCTGAATTAATCTGGTGTTGAGAGTTGTGGCCTGCATTCCTGGCATTCCCTCCTGAGTGTTTGAATTACTGCCATGCTACTGTGTGTTTATCTTGTCTTGCTGGGATTATTCTTCCCATTTGGGACTCATTATCTTGCCCTGCTGGAGTGATTGATTGCAATCATTCTGTTTACAGTGTTGGGATAGGAGTATCTGCAGGTTTGTGGGAGAGTTTTTCTCCAGGCCGTAAAAGGGACGTTGGGGGCAGAGTTGGTGCCAATAAAGGGATTCATACCGGTTCTCTGGCTGTGTTGCCTTCGTGCCACGCCCCAGGTCATCACAGATCTGTTGTAAGTCAAGGACTGTAATATCAATCCTTCAACTGTGAGCTCCATAGTCATTAAATACTAAAATGCAAGAGAGTGATAATGCAAAAGGATTTGCCGCATTAATTGTGTAAAATATCTACGATGGATTAATCACCTGATTCAAATGGCCCCTAAGCGCTGCTGTGCAGAAACTGACTACCTGTGCTGTAATCACAGGTAGTTCATCCTTAAGTACCCACTGGAGATAAGAAGTGTCAGAATGGCCCGGGATACCTATTGATTATTGGGAATTATGAGTCTGAAATAGGATAGCAATAGCATAGACTTATATACCGCTTCACAGTGCTTTACAGCCTTCTCTAAGTGATTTACAGAGTCAGCCTATTGCCCTCCCAACAATCTGGGTCCTCATTTTACCAACCTCAGAAGGACGGAAGGCTGAGTCAACCGTGAGCCGGTGAGGATCGAACTACAGTCAGGCGGCAGCCAGCAGAAATAGCCTGCAGTACTGCATTCTAACCACTGCACCAGGGGTGGGTTCTAAATTTTTTTACTACCGGTTCTGTGGGCGTGGCTTATTTTGTGGGCATGGCTTGATGGTCATGTGACAATTCTTTAGGATTTAGCAGAGGTACTGGTCTACCAGGCTTTTAGCTGCTTGCAGAGCTGTATCGGTCTACCCACTTATTTTTGCAGGTACTGGTCTACTCATTTATTTTTGCAGGCACTGGTCTACTCATGTATTTTTGCAGGCACTGGTCTAGCTATTTATTTTTGCAGGCACCGGTCTACTCATTTGTTTTTGGAGGCACCGGTCTACCACCAAACTGCCTTTTAACACTGATCAGCTGTAGGGCGGCCCTTTGAAGCCCCGCGGCAAGAGTTTAAACAGTTTTTTTTTCCCTCTAGCCAATCAGCTGGGACTCAGGAGGCAGCAATAGATTGGGGGTGGAGCCAAATAAAAGGTAAGAATAATGCAGGGAGGGATGAGGGGGCGGAGGGGGGCAGAACCTATGCGGTGACGTCATATCGTCACCGCTACCAGTTCGGCGGAACCGGGCGGAACCGGGAGGAACCCACCACTGCACTGCACCAAGGTGGCTCTTAATTTTCTCTCCTTGAAACCAGTCGTGTTGGTTGGTTGATTGATGCAGTCATTCTGAAAGATGGTAATGTCAAAGACAATGAATGGCGGGAGGGAGGGCGGATGGCAAAATACCAAGATTTGCACATGGAGATTGCAAAAATTTGGAAGAAGTTGAGACTGGTGCCAACTGGTGCCAACAGTTATTGGGATACTAGGTACATTATCAGGAGGAATGAGGAAAAAAATTGGATTGTCTAAATTTGAAACAATGTACAATGGCCCAGCTATAGTACTATTGGACAATTTATATATAATTAGGTACTACTTCTGCAAACCCCGAGACCTTGAGAATCACGAAGAAGAAAACTGGCACAATTACTATGACTAACAACAATAATAAGTTATTATGATAATTCATTATTGCTCTTCAATTACTGAAGCCATTGTAAGATTCTTAAGAAAAGAGGAAATTGTATTCCCTGTTGCACAGTTTGGGTAGTGCTACTGTATGATCTTAAATTACATGTTGTGTTACGGGTTGTATTTGCATTATTTTATATTCTGGTATTGAACTGCATCAATATGTAGTTCCTGAAAAATACAGAACTATTCCAAAATCCCAACTTAAATGAAATTCTGAAAACTTACATTTATCAATATGCCAAGCAGAAAATGACATTATCCTTTTAGATGAGGTTATATGAGGACCGGATAAAATGAGACATTTCCAGATGCCTCCAAATGAGATTGTGGGGATGTCTTTTCTTTGTCAGTTAATTTATCACCAGTTGAGTCTTACAATGTATGTACAAGGGTTTATTAAGCTACTTTTTTTTTAATAGGAAAGTTCCAGGCTAGCTCTGAACAAAAGTGATTTTTCTTTGCCTCAAAATCACTCATTAGCATCTCTAAATAATAAATAAGCCACCATTGCATGCTAATCAATCAATATATGATGCAGTTGTTAGTACCATTATTGGATCTAGGTCAGTGGTGAAATTAAATTTTTTTTACTACCGGTTCGGTGGGCATGGCTTGTTAGGCGTGGTGTGGTTTGGTGGGTGTGGCAGGGGAAGGATACTGCAAAATCTCCATTCCCACCAGTGGTGGATTCCTCCCGGTTCGGTCCAGTTCGGCCAAGCCGGTAGCGGTGACGATATGACGTCACCGAACCGGTTCTCCCCACCCGGCCCTCCCCACCCACCCACCCACGCACGTTATTCTTACCTTTCATTTGGTCCCACCCCCAATCTATTGCTGCCTCCTGAGTCCCAGCTGATGACTAGAGGGAAACAAACTGTTTAAACTCTTGCTGCGGGGCTTCAAAAGGCCGCCCTACAGCTGATCAGTGTTAAAAGCAAACAAATGAGTCGGGTCGTAAGTGCGAGGACTGATCGTAAGTACGAGGACCTTCCAGAAATGACTGACCAGCTAGCCATGCCCACCTAGTCACATGATCTCCAAGCCACACCCACAAAATAAGCCATGCCCACAGAACTGGTAGTAAAAAAATTTAGAACCCACTCCTGATTCCCACCCCACTCCTGGGGGAAGGATACTGCAAAATCTCCATTCCCTCCCCACTCTGGGGCCAACCAGAGGTGGCATTTGCCGGTTCTCTGAACTACTCAAAGCTTCTGCTACCAGTTCTCCAGAACCTGTCAGAACCTGCTGGATTTCAGCCCTGAACTAGGTTTTACAGGAGTCTTGAACAATGTGCTTTTGTTCCTGAAATTCGTTTGCCTTTTTCCTCTGACCTAGGTCTGCCCTAATCGTAGAGATGGAAATGAAAGAGAAACAAGTTTTTCCTCTTTTTAATCCTCTTACTTATTTTAATTTATTTAATGAGTCTATATTTGGACACATTATGTGAAGTCCCAAATCTTTGTAGAAGAGTGTAGTTCTGGGAAAGGTGGAAGGAAGCAGAGAAGGACCAGAAGCAAGGGGGGTGTGAGTTCAGTTACAATGGGCATGAAACCTGAAAGGTCAGTTTAAGGACTGATCATCATAGCGAAAATCTATTTATGGGGTTCACTAGCAGTCAACGAAGTCTCAATTGCACATAATCAGCCAATCAATCAATCAAAACTAGGGATATATGATGCTCTGCCTCTGTATAACTGACTTGAAAGACATGTATACCTAAAAGAGTTGTTAGCCTAATTTTGTGAAGTTTCTTCTCCAGTAATATTGTATTATTAATTAAGGCATACAAAACCTTTGCCAGACCAATTCTTGAATACAGCTCGTCCACCTGGAACCCACACTGTATTTCGGACATTAACATGATTGAGCGGGTTCAGAAATATTTTACGAGAAGAGTACTCTTTTATCAGGTTCGCCTGATCCGCCAGTTGTGTCCCTTTCTATATCGGGACTCCTTATGCACGGTCACTCATGCCCTCGTCACTTCCCACCTGGACTACTGTAATGCTCTCTACATGGGGCTCCCCTTGAGGAGCACCCGGAGACTCCAACTGGTGCAGAGTGTAGCCCCGCGGGTAGTTATGGGAGTGACGTGGCATTCCCATGTAACACCTCTCCTGCGCGAGCTGCACTGGGTCCCGGTGGTCTTCCGGGTGCGCTTCAAGGTTTTGGTCACCATCTTTAGAGCGCTCCATGGCTTAGGACCTGGATACTTACGGGACCACCTTCTGCCACCAGTAGCCTCTCACCGGCCAGTACGCTCTCATAGAGAGGGGCTCCTCAGGGTGCCGTCGGCCAAACAGTGTCGACTGGCAGCCCCCAGGGGGAGAGCCTTCTCTGTGGGGGCACCTGCTATCGGGAATGAGCTCCCCCCCCGGAGATACGGAGGATCCCGGATCTACGCACCTTCCGCCGCGCCCTCAAGACCTTTCTATTTCAACAGGCTGGCCTGGCCTAACTTTCCCTTTTTTAAATTATAAATTTTAAATTTGTCTTAACCATTGGGGGTGTTTTTAATTTGTCCCGGGCCAAATTATTTAATGTGGTTTTATACTGTCTTTTAAATTTTGTAATCTATGTGTTTTATTTTTTGACTGTTCACCGCCCTGAGTCCTTCGGGAGTAGGGTGGTATATAAATCAAATAAAATAAATCAAAATAAAATACTCCACTCTTCTACTCACAATAGAATTCCCTATGCCACCAGGCTTAAAATTTTGGACAATCTGGAACTGTGTTGCCTGCGGTCCGATTTAAGCATAGTACACAAAATTGTCTGCTACAACGTCTTGCCTGTCAACAACTTCTTCAGTTTTAACCATAATAATACACGGGCAAACCATCAATACAAACTCAAGGTAAACCGCTCCAAACTTGATTGTAGGAAATACGATTTCAGCAACAGAGTGGTCAACGCCTGGAATGCTCTACCTGACTCCGTTGTTATAGCCTCAAACCCTCACAGTTTCAACTTCAAACTGTTTATTGTGGACCTCACCCCATTCTTAGGAGGTCCGTAAAGGGGGCATACATAAGCGCACCAGCGTGTCTACTATCCCTGTCCTACTGTCCTCATTTATCTGTACTTACTTTTTTTGTTTATGTTTATGTTCATACCTATACTTGTTATCCTGTACATGTTTGACAAACAAACAAATAAAAAAAACCCCTGATGATAGACATTTCTCTGAGCTTGGTGGTTTTCTTGCAGACATTTCATTACCAAACTAGGTAACAACATCAAATCAGTGGTGGGTTTCAAACATTTTTATTACCGGTTCTGTGGGTGTGGCTTGGTGGGCGTAGCATGGCTTGGTGGGCATGGCTTGGTGGGCATGGCAGGGGAAGGATACTGTAAGATCTCCATTTCCACCCCACTCCAGAGGAAGGATACTGTAAAATCTCCACTCCCACCCCAATCCAGGGGAAGGTTATTGCAAAATCCCCATTTCCTCTGGATCAGCTGGGACTCGGGAGGCAGAGAATAGATGGGGGCGGGGCCAGTCAGAATTTTTACTACCAGTTCTCCGAACTACTCAAAGTTTCCGATACCGGTTCTCCAGAACTGGTCAGAACCTGCTGAAACCCACCTCTGCATCACTTGATGTTCCCTAGTTCTGTAATTAAACATCTGTAAGAAAACCACCAAGCTCAGAGAGCACCAAGGACTCCACAATACCTAAGATTGTAAAATAGTATACATAGGATCTAGTCCCATATAATAGTCTCTCTTGCAAGAAGTATGAAAAACAGCATCTCGTGCTTCAAAGGATGCAGAAAAACCAGTCCTTATTATTATTATGTTTGAAACCTAATGAGGGCACTGCTTTTCAGAAAAATGCTATTCCAGAAAATGGAAGAGGGGAGTTTATTCTTGCTTCTTGTTTGACATCATTTGACTTCTCCAGCAACAGAAGAAGCCTTCTCCACCTTGGGGTTCTTCCCAATTTATGAAATTTTCTACATTTTCAGCCCTGGATGTAAGAGCCTGAGGCACTGAAGTCCAGGCAGATGGAGGTAGCCCAGCTGGGGGAGGCCGAAATAAACAGCGACAAAAGTGAAGTTACATAGAGAACTCCATTTTCAAACTGTGGACCATCTCATAAGTCAAATGGCATTGTCTACGTAAATATGAAAGGCATCAGCAGTAACAATAGCAAGTTCTATTACTAGGTCCAACTATTGATATGGCTCAAAAATGTTCCAAGAGAAGAAGAAGGCTGGGAGGAAAAGCAGATTTCTGTACATCTTTAACGACTTGTGGAAAATATTGAAAGACCAATTGTTATCCCAACGGTGCTTCCAGAACTGAAGCTTCTTGGATGAGAAGTGAAATGTCTTCAAGGAAAAACGAAGTCCAGTTGCCTTTTGAAAAAGCACCTTTGACGTGGTTGACTGAGAATCTCCATAGACATTTTCTACTGGACTCATCTCCGAAGACCAAGCTGTTATTTCATGCACATGAAGCATGCAAAATAGGGCATTGCTAACTAAGCATGTTCCCTGTGCATGAAATAACAGCTTGGTCTTCGGAGATGAGTGCAGTAGAAAATCAACAGGAACACATAATGGAGTTATTTGGGGAAAGGCATGGCTTGGTGGCTAATATCCTGCTCCATCCTTTCATTGTAGGTCCCACTTATAAATGAATTAATTCAAAAGATTCCAGGATGTAATAGGAATGATATAATGACATTGGGCTTCTGCCATCTGGAATAGACTCTGCTTCCTTCATTATTTGTCTGACCTTGTTCTCTCTCCTTATATGGGTGTGATTCTCCCTGGAAATGTGGTTATCTGAGGAATTTCTGCTTTCTTACACTTGGCAAAAACAGAGGTTTGATTCAAATGCCAACATTGTTTAGAAGACTGGAGATCAATCTCAGATATTCAGAGATGTCGGCTGCTACCTGCTCCAACATACTGTTCAAGAGAGTGCAAACAAACAACGGTAAAAATGCCATCTTTGCCATTATTTATAGAAATGTTAATAGATTTGTAGGAATTATCCAGAGAGAAATAGCAATATCACTAGCACTTAGACTTATATACCACTTCATAATGCTTTTACAGCCCTCTCTAAGCAGTTTTACAGAGTCAGCATATTGCCCCCAACAATCTGGGTCCTCATTTTACCCACCTCGGAAGGATGGAAGGCTGAGTCAACCTTGAGCCTGGTGAGATTCGAACTGCCAAATTGCAGGCAGCCGGTGATCAGCAGAAGTAGCCTGCAGTACTGCATTGTAACCACTGCGCCGTCGCAGCTCTTTGTGGGGATAGAATAGAATACAGCTGAGTCCTTGGAGGTCTTCTAGTCCAGCTCCCTGCTTAAGGAGGAGAACCTATACCATCTCAGAAAAGTGACTGTCCAGTCTCTTCTTAAAAACCTCCAGTGTTGGAGCGCCCACAATTTCTGAAGGTAAGCTGTTCCACTGGTTAATTAATGAATAGTACATTTCATACTTGTTCATCCAGGAGATTTTCTGCTGGGTAAACCTCTCTGATGTAATCTTGAAAGACAATGAAACAAGATGTTGAGACTCTAGAAAGAGTGCAGAGAAGAGCAACAAAGGAGACTGGAAGCTAAAAATATGAAGAACAATTGCAGGAATTGGATATGTCTAGTTTAGTGAAAAGAAGGACTAGGGGAGACATGATAGCAGTATTCCAATATCTGAGGGGCTGCCAGAAAGAAGAGGGGGTCAACCTATTTTCCAAACCACCTGAAGGCAGGACAAGAAGCAAAGGCTGGAAACTAACCAAGGAGGGAACCAATCTAGAACTGAGGAGAAATTTCCTGACAGTGAGAACAATCAATCAATGGAATGACTTGCTTCCAGAAGCTGTGGGTGGAGGTATTTTTAAGAAGTGATTGGACAATCATTTGTTCTGATTGGTAGAGGGCTGAGATGGCGAACCTATGGCACACATGCCACAGTGGCATGCGAAGCCGTATCTGTGGACACGTGAGCAATGCCCTAGCTCAGCTACAGTGCACATCTGTGCACCAGCCAGCTGGTTTTCAGGCCTTCCAGTTCTACCGGAAGTCAGGAAATAGGCCATTTCCGGCCTCCGGGGGGCCTCCGGTGGGGTGGGGAAGGCCGTTTTCACCCTCCCCAGGCTCCAAGAAAGCCTCTGGAACCTGGGAGGGAAAAAAATAGACCCACCAGTAACCTTTTTGCTGTCGTGTCGCACACATGCCCCGGGGGAGGGGGGTATTGAATTATGGGTGCGCAACCCCCACGCACTCGCCCTGCTTTTGACATGTGACAGCAAAAAGGTTAGCCATCACTGGTATAGGGCCTCCTACTTGAGCAGGGGGTGGACTAGAAGACCCCCAAGGTCCCTCCCACCTCTATTATTCTATTAACATAAAGGACTCTATGCTATGGAACAACCTCCCAGTAAAAATCACATAGATTCCATATTGTTGGCTTTTTATAAGCTGTTAAAAACTGAATTGTTTCAGAGAGGCCATAGAGGATGAAATGGTGCCGTCAGTTTAGAAATCCTGTTCCTGTTGATGAATTTATTGATCTTATGGGTGTCTTCCTAATTTTTACTGTGGTTTTATTATTGATATACCTCTCCAAGGGACTCTAGGTTATGGGGGTTATAAATTTAATAAAGGAATGATTGTATTTGCAGAGTGCCATCTGGAAGGCCCTTTTTAAAGTAACCCAACCCCTTTTAGAGAAGGATGGGCTGGCTGGAAGAGTAATCAGTTGGCTGCGATGAGTTGGTAGCAAAATGCTTTGTGGATGAAATGCTTTGTATTTGTTTGTTTGTTAGATGCCAACTGAATTATCTGGGAAGAGATGGAATTCTGTAGAGATACTTCCAGAGATAAGCTGTGCCAACTGTGAAATTGATCCTGGCTTCTCTGTGCTTCCAGGGAGTAGAATGTCAGACACAAAGTACTAATGAAGTGCGAGTACAGTTTATAAAGCCTTAATAAGACCACACCTGGAGCACTGCATCCAGGTTTGGTCACCACAATATAAAAAAAGATGTTGAGCAGCGGTGGGATTCAAATAATTTAACAACCGGTTCTCTGCCCTAATGACCAGCTGGGTAGGCGTGGCTCGGTGGTCATGTGACCATGTGGGCATGGCCAACTCAATGTCACTCACGTCCATGGGTGCTTCGCCTTAGCTGTTACAATGTAATAAGGGTTAACCAGAGAGGCAGTTTCTGTAAGTAGGGCAATAAAGATTAGGCTAGAAATAACACCAGAATGTTTCCTTCCTGCCTTCCTTACAGGATTAGCCCTGTCAAGTGGAACTGGTTCTCTGCTTAGAAAGTTAACAACCAGTTTCCCCAAATAGGTGCGAACTGGCTGAATCCCACCACTGGGATTCAGTGGCTCCCACAGAGCCACTGTTGAGGCTCTGTAAAGGCTTCAGAGAAGACTAACTAAGATGATTAGAGGGCCGAAGGCTAAAACACACAAAGAACTGTTGCAGGAGTTGGATTTGTCTAGTGAAAAGAAGGTCTGGAGGATGACATAATAGCAGTGTTCCAATATTTGACAGGCTGCCACAAAGAAGAGGGTCAATCTATTTTCCAAAGCACCTGAGGGCAGGACAAGAAACAATGGATGGAAACTAATCAAGGAGAGAAGCAACCTAGAACTAAGGAGAAACTTCATAACAGTGAGAACAATTAACCAGTGGAACAGCTTGCTAGAGACTACCCAGATGCTACAACTGCTCCAGAATGCAGCAGTATGCACAGTTCTTAGGTGTTCCACAGTTTCGTTTTGTTTCACTGCTGTTGTGTGAGCTGCACTGGTTTCCTGTGTTTTTCTGTGTGCAATTCAAGGTGCTGGTTATCACCTTTAAAGCAGTGGTGGGTTTCTACTGGTTCACCCCAGTTTGGGCAAACCTGTAGCGGCGGCAGCAGGAGGTTCTGCCCAGCCACCCGGACATCATCACGGACGCTCTCCGAACCGGTAGCAAAGATAAGTGAAACTCATTACTGCTTTAAATCCCTGAGTGGCAAAGAACCAGGTTGTGGGTTTGCCTTTCCCTGAGAGAATCTCCCTATTCCACCAAGTCGGACATGCTCCAAATCTTTTCTCTTAAATGTTGCCATTTCATAGGAGGCACTTTTTCTCTGATTCGACTATGATCTTGAAGACCCTTAGTTTCTTGGTCTTCTGGAAGGCAATGAAAACTGGCTCTTCTCCCAGCTAATCCCAGTGTAAGGATTAGCACTGGTTGAAAGGTGCTAGAACCTTACCATTTACCTTATTATAGAGGTTGTCCTCAACTTATGAACACAACGGAGTCCAAATATTTCATTGCTAAGCAAAACACTTGTTAAATGAGCTCTGCCCCATTTTCTTCCACAGTTGTTAAGTGAACCACTAAAATCGTTATCATGCCGTCATTGAACAAATCTGGCTTCCCCCATTGACTTTGCATGTCGGAAGCCAACTGAGAAGGTCACAAATGACGAACACATGATCCCGATGTCAAGATTTGAAGTGCTTTTTTGCTGTCACAACCATTTTTCCTTCTCGGCTTGGCAACAGGGGAAGGGGAAGATGGAATGTAGGCTCCAGACATCAAGAAGATGAGTGTGAGAGCCAAGGACACTTCTGCAGGTGTTTGCCAAAGCGAAACAGTTTTTCTCACAACACTATAATGAGACTCAGTTGGACAACGTGACGTGCACTAAGAGGGGGAGGGAGAATTCTATACTTTAATTATGTGGGTTTACGCGGGAAATAGTTAGATCTGGTTTTGCCCTCACCAGTGCCGAAATGATGTACTCAATAAACAACTATCAACTGTCACAAATACATGCCAGTTACCAAACACCTGAATTTGGATCATGTGACCATGGGGATGCTGCAATGGTCGTAAGTGTGAAAAACGGTCATAAATCACTTTTCCCAGTGCTGCTGTAACTTTGAAACAGTCACTAAATGGATATAAATTGAGGACTACCTATATTCTGGGGCATTTAAGAAAGCAAAAGACAACCTGTGTAGCTGGATCAGTTCCGCAGAATCTGTTTACCATAGCTAATTTGGATGTTAAAAATAGGATCTTTAGGTACACCCCATTTCTGCTTTGGCCACACCCACTGTCCTCCTGGCTCCACCCACACATCCCTTAACATGTTGGTGATGGCTCTTGTCCCATCCAAACTTGTATTTCCTTGATCTAGAAGCTCTGCTTTTATTCTTTCTCCTTTCTGTTGTAAGTCCAAGAAAAGCTGCCAGAATTCAAAGACACACTGCAGGAAACGCTTGTTGTGATACTGCCTCAGTAATTAGGATGCTTGCCAGGTCATCACGATAATTCCCCTTTTAAGGTGCCGAAAAAATCTGTACCAGGCTCCAAACGTACATCCTCTGTGGAAGGCATTCATGGATTCCACTTCTCTTGAAAAAGGTTTCCCATCAAAGAACGTGATCCGGTTTAAAGTTTCACTCTGCTTGCTGCCAAACTAAACAGGATTAGAGCCTTAATGGCCTCATTTGTTTCTTAGAACTTCTAATCCTTCCTTAGAATAACAGAGTTGGAAGGGACCTTGGAGGTCTTCTAGTCCAACCCCTTGCGTAGGCAGGAAACCCTACACCACTTCAGACAAATGGTTATCCAACATCTTCTTAAAAACTTCCAGTGTTGGAGCATTCACGACTTCTGGAGGCAAGTTGTTCCATTGATTAATTGTTCTGTCAGGAAATTTCTCCTTAGTTCTAAGTTGCTTCTCTCCTTGATTAGTTTCCACTCATTGCTTCTTGTTCTACCTTCAGGGGCTTTGGAGAATAGCTTGACTCCCTCTTCTTTGTGGCAGCCCCTGAGATAGTGGAACACTGCTATCATGTCACTCCTGGTCCTTCTCTTCATTAAACTAGACATACCCAGTTCCTGCAACCGTTCTTCATATGTTTTAGCCTCCATTCCCCTAATCATCTTTGTTGCTCTTCTCTGCACTCTTTCTAGAGTCTCAACATCTTTTTTACATCATGGCGACCAAAACTCAATGCAATATTCCAAGTGTGGCCTTACCAAGGCATTATAAAGTGGTATTAACACTTCACGTGATCTTGATTCTATCCCTCTGTTTATGCAGCCCAGAACTGTGTTGGCTTTTTTGGCAGCTGCTGCACACGGCTGGCTCATATCTAAATGGTTGTCCACTAGGACTCCAAGATCCCTCTCACAATTACTACTATTGAGCAAGGTACCACATATACGGTACCTGTGCAATTTCCTATTATTTCCTTAAATACATTGGGAGTGGGACAAACCACAGGAGATGTGAGTTGTCCTTAAAAGAAAGAAACCAAGCAATGGTTCCACTGTGGTGGTTTGCTTTCTGGTGTCCATAAATATTGGTTAATATGGACCACATGGTTTAAAGACCACCCATGGTAAGGAGGCCCCTGAACCACTCTGCAAAACAAGACAAGACACCCCAAAACACATGCAAATATCTATGTCCTCACAAGCAATATTGAGTGTTTAATATTAGCTTTGCACATTGTGTATAGTTCAATGTTGATCTTTTTTATGGCGTCTATTTATGACACCGGCAAACCCTCACACCCTCAGGCATCTGGTTGGTTACTGAGGTGAGGGAAGCCTGAACAGAATAATAGAATAATAGAGTTGGAAGGGACCTTGGAGGTCTTCTAATCCAACCTAGTTTAATGCAAAGAAGGACTAGGGGAGACATGATAGCAATGTTCCAATATCTCAGGGGCTGCCACAAAGAAGAGGGAGTCAAGCTATTCTCCAAAGCACCTGAGGGCAGGACAAGAAGCAACGGGTGGAAACTAATCAAGGAGAGAAGCAACCTAGAACTAAGGAGAAACTTCCTGACAGTTAGAACAATTAATCAGTGGAACTGCCTGCAGAAGTTGTGAATGCTCCAACACTGGAAGTTTTTAAGAAGATGTTGGATAACCATTTGTCTGAAGTGGTGTAGGGTTTCATGCCTGGGTAGGGGGTTGGACTAGAAGACCTCCAAGGTCCCTTCCAACTCTGTTATTCTATTCTAACCTCCTATACAAGCAGGAAACCCTATATCAGTGATGGCTAACCTTTTCCGGACCGAGTGCCCAAAGTGTGTGTGCGCACAAACCCCCAAAATGCAATGCATGCGCAGCCCCCGCACATGCACCCCACCTCCTGTGCATGCTTGCATGCCCCCCTGCATGCCCCCCCATATGCATGCACATCCCCGCGCACATGCCCCATCCCCCCCCGCATGTGCGGCAGAGACCCGAAGACAAGTTGGCCAGCAGGAGGCATGCATGCATGCGCGGCAGAGATGAACTAGGGCAATGGCTTGTGTGCCCACAGAGAGGGTGCTGCATGCCCACTCTGGCACGCATGCCATAGGTTCGCCATGACTGCCCTATACCATTTCAGACAAATGGTTGTCCAATTCCTTCTTAAAAATCTCCAGTGTTGGAGCACCACAATTTCTGGAGGCAAGTTAATTGTTCTAACTATCAGGAAATTTCTCCTTAGTTCTAGGCTGCTTCTTTCCTTGATTAGTTTCCATCCATTGTTTCTTGTCCTGCCTTCAGGTGCTTTGGAAAATAGCTTTTTTTAAAAAAAAATTGATTTATATGCCGCCCTTCTTCAGAGACTCAGGGCAGCTTACAATGCGTTAAGCAATAGCCTTCATACTTTTTGTATATTTATGCAAAGTCAGCTTATTGCCCCCACAAACTGGGTCCTCATTTCACCTACCTTAGAAAGGATGGAAGGCTGAGTCAACCTTGAGCCTGGGGAGATTCGAACTTGCAATAAGATGAGCTTGACTCTGTCTGTAAACTGCAGGGTTTTTCCCCCCAACTCTGTAATGTCCAGATGGGTTAGGACTAGTGGTGGGTTCCTCCCGGTTCGGTCCGGTTTGGCCGAGCCGGTAGTGGTGACAATATGACGTCACTGAACCGGTTCTCCCCACCCACCCACGTTATTCTTACCTTTTATTTGGTCCCACCCCCAATCTATTGCTGCCTCCTGAGTCCCAGCTGATGACTAGAGGGAAAAAAACTGTTTAAACTCTTGCCGCGGGGCTTCAAAGGGCCGTCCTACAGCTGATCAGTGTTAAAAGCAAACAGATGAGTCAGGTCGTAAGTGTGAGGACTGGTCGTAAGTGCGAGGACCTTCCAGAAATGACTCTGACCAGCTAGCCACGCCCACCTAGTCACATGACCTCCAAGCCACACCCACAAAATAAGCCACGCCCACAGAACCGGTAGTAAAAAAAAATTAGAACCTACCCTTGGTTAGGACCCCAGAATTCTGTAACTTGTATGGGATACTGAATCTACTGGACAAACCCTTCTAGAAGATGTGAGTTAGAGAGTCTGGAATCAGGTCTTTTTTGTTATTTTTTTAAAAAAGGCTCCAACCTGAACCGACTTCCTTGCCAAGGGTATCCTTCGGAGAAAAGAGACTCAGCTTGGAAAAACTAGTCTTCGTTGCCATCTTTGACCAGCATTTACAGATCAAATCCAGAATCTTCCATCCACACAACAATAACAAGGGATCTAAGAGGCAATAAGGAATGATCTTTAAGCACTGAAGTGGTTTTATAAGGTTCAGCCAGGCTTGCTAGAAAATTTATATTGCCACTCATCTGAACAAATAACTCTAGGCAGCTATACAAAAATCTTTTTAAAAACCACAGTTTTTTTTTTTTAAATAAAACATCACCAATTCAGAAATACTCATAAAAAGGTCCAATGGGCATAAACATGTTTCTGTTTCAGTCACTTATGCCTCCATGGAAGCTTAATTGTTGCTGGAAATATCTACGGAGGTTCTCAGTCATCAAGGTCATGATTGTCCCAAAGGTGCTTTTTCAAAAGGCAACTGGACTTTCTTTTGTTTCCTTTGAAGACCGTTTCGCTTCTCATCCAAGAAGTCAAAAGTGAAGAAGCTTCTTGGATGAGAAGCAAAACATCTTCAAGGAAAACAAAGGAAGTCCAGTTGCCTTTTGAAAAAGCACCTTTGAGACATTGTTGGAAATAGACCTAAAGGATTGTGCGAGACAATTAACTAAATAGTTGGCTATTCTGAAGGAACTAATAGGATTGCCACTCAATAGAGACTGAATTAGATGTCCCACTCAATTTAAGGAGATTTACAATGCCATCCCACACAAATTTAAACAGGAAATTAAAAACAAACAAGGAAATTAAAATGTTTTTTTTTTTTTAGCCTGACTAGTAAAATCTAGTTTTCTCTTATGGGAAAATATTTCTCTCAAATTGATTACATTTCAAACATTTGCTGCAAAAAGCAGATGGTTAGTATTGCCTTGGATTTTTATCGTTTTGCAACCTGGGAATATTCCTTGTGTCAACAGCAACGGTGACCTATCTCACACTGGACATCTGCAAAACTATAAATTGAATCTAGAGACGGCAGATCATTACCGAGGCTATATCTCTGGCTAGCTTTAGTGTAAGGAATTATCCAGAAAACCCTGTCCCACAACATGAGAACGAGTAATCCTGCATAGGCTGTTTAGAATTAAAAGTTCATTTGGAACTCAGCCTGGGTCCCATCATGAGGAAGAGGAAACGGCTGGTTGTAGTATAATGGGAAGTAAACTCCCATTCACATCTCCAGCACAATGAATAAGCATCACAGAATGTGCATATTTGAGATGAGCAACTATGTCTTATAAACAGTGATAGCAATAGCAATAGCACTTAGACGTACAGTATGTACTATTTCACAGTGCTTTACAGCTCCCTCTAAGGTGTTGTTGTGACCCAGGCCCAAGTAGGTAGTATTAGACGCAAACAGTTCCAAAACAAACAGACTTTATTAGAACAGCTGAGAATTAACTCATTCTCACCGTAGTCCAAACTAAATTAAAACAAACTCTTCATAACACAGATTCTTCAGTCTAATCACCAACCTTGGTATAATTAAGCAAACTCCCAAAGGCTTCTCTTGGCAAAAGTTCAGAAGCAGAAGACGCTGACCAGAGATAAGTGCAGCAAGGCAAGAACAAGTCTATCAACGTTGTTTTCCGGCAAAGAGGCCAAGAGCCGTTGCTGGTCTTTTAAGCCTTATGGGAGGGGCCAATCATCTCTTGGCCCTACTCCCGAGTTGTCCTCTTTGCTTTAGCTGCTCTTGTCTTCTGGCAGCTCTTCTCATGCGTACACTAGGAACAGGCTCCTCCTGTTCCTCTGCCTCTCCACTGTCAGCCTCTGGAGGCTCCGGAGTCCACGCATCACTCCCTGATGGCCCTGGCCCCATCTCTGCCTCCGACGCAAAGCCCTCATTCGGGCCTTCCCCAGCCTCCAGGACTGGCCCATGTTCTTCCTCAGCCTCATCGCTGTCCAACTCCGCTGTCAACTCCACAGGCTGCTGGCGGACAACAACAGGTGTTTACAGAGTCAGCACTTGGTCCCCAACAATCTGAGTCCTCATTTTACTGACCTGGTAGGGATGGAAGTTTGAGTCAACCTTGAGTCATGATCAAATTCCTGGCAGTGAGCTAACCTACAATACTGCATTCTAACCACTGAACCACCATGGCTCATTTCTTAGCAAAAAGTTTGCATATTTTGGCATCCCATGTACTTAGTAGTGTTAACCTATAAAATCCTTCTCCAAGGTATGGAATATTAGGACTCATTCACATTCTATGCAATTTGTGCTTTTCATCCTCTGTGGGTTAGATGGTTCCTATTTCCTGGTGTAATCCCATAATTTGTGCGTGCTGTTTTCCTTTTAATTAGTCAGTTTCAGGTTGGCTGTTTACTTGTTTTTGAGGGACATAGGGTTAGATATAATTAGATTTAGTTCCCACCTCTTGTCTAGAAGCTCAAGTCAATCTAGAGCACTACACACCAGAACAACTAGACACAAGAACAGTTTTTTTCCTGAACACCGTCACTCTGCTAAACAAATAATTCCCTCAACACTGTCAAATTAGTTATTAAGTCTGCACTACTATTAATCTTCTCATCATTCCTATCATCCATCTCCTCCCACTTATCACTGTATGACGTAACCTTGTTGCTGGTATCCTTATGATTTATATTGACTGTTTCCTAATATGATTTGATTGCTTATTTGTTCCCTATGACTATCATTAAGTGTTGTACCTTATGATTCTTGATGAATGTATCTTTTCTTTTATGTACACTGAGAGGGTATGCACCAAATTCCTTATGTGTCCAATCACATTTGGCCAATAAAGAATTCTATTCTATTCTATTCTGTTCTATTCTATTCTATTCTATTCTATTCTATTCTATTCTATTCTATTCTATTCTATTCTATTCTATTCTATTCTATTCTATTCTATTCTACATGGTGTTTCCTTCAGAATAATAGAGTTAGAAGGGACCTTGGAGGTCTTCTAATCCAACCTCCTACTCAAGGAGAAAATACCATTTCAGACAAATGGTTGTACAGTCTCTTAAAAGACTCCAGTGATAGAGCACCCACAACTTTTGGAGGCAAGTTGTTCCACTGATTGATTGTTCTAACTGTCAGGAAATTTCTCCTTATTTCTAGATTGCTTCTCTCCTTGATTAGTTTCCACCCATTGCTTCTTGTCCTGCCTTCAAGGTGCTTTGGAGAATAGCTTGACCCCAGTGGTGGGTTTCTACCGGTTCGCCCCAGTTCAAGCGAACTGGTACTGACGGCGGCGGGAGGCTCTTCCCACCCACCCGGATGTCATCATGGACACTCTGCTCATGTGCAGAAGGTTCTGCGCATGGTCGGGCTCACAGTTCCAAACCAGTAGCAAACGTAAGTGGAACCCACTACTGGTTGAAAGCCCCTCTTCTTTGTGGCAGCCCCTTAGATATTGGAACACTGCTTCTCACAGGGCTTTCCTTGGCATCACTCCAACACCTTCAGCACTGCACTTCTTTTCTCCTTGTCTTTTTGATCCAAAATGCGATAGTATACCCAAGTTAACTTTAGAACAGGAATAAATCAACAGGCGAAGATTCGGGATTATCTATACTCACAACAAAGTGACAGGGATGAAAAGAGCTTGGCTTAGGAAAAAAAACACAGTTTACACAGATACGTTTGGTTCCTGGCATCTCTACTAAGAGCTGCCAAAAGCGGTAAAAACTGTTTACAATCCTGGAGCATCACTGTGGATTGCAGTTGTGTATACATAACATGGCTGTGCAGGACATCTCTCCCCGAACAAATTATCTCTATTTCATGGACACCAACACCCTTCAGAGATGTCTGTGCAACGGCCAAATGTTAGCTGCACAATAATGTTCCTTTTAGCACGCATGCATAAAAATGAATGGGTCTTCAATTGCACATTGCAATATTTCCTTATATTGGCAATTCCATTTACTGCCTGGTTTTTAACTGAGCTTATCCACCAAGTGCGTTATCCATTTTAATTTCTTTCCCTAAGGCTTTCAATAATTTAATTGTGTAATTTAAGGTGATTTAGTTCGAAAAGGGGAAAAACCTGTAGTTATGCAAATCTAGGCCTTGAGGGGGCAAGGGATCTATTTTATATTTCTAGCAGTTTTCCAGTCTTTCTCTTCCTCCTCTTCCTCTTCCTCATTATTATCTGCCTCTCTACTGTTTCGCATAGTTACCCACTACTTGGCCCTATTTTATTTTATTCTGAAAGGAACATTGGAAAACAACAGAAACCTCTGTCTCTCCTATACACAGATGTCACGAGAAGGTTAGAGGTAGTTAAATTGGCACATGTTTTGGATTATCTGGTGAGTTTTAAAAAATTTTTATTGGTTTTACTTAATAACATCAAGAAAAGTCTTCTTATTATTCTGCATTCTCTCTCTGTATTATGCATTATGTGTTGTACCAATGTATTATGCTGGCAAGTACGTTTGGCCTTATTATTGGAAATATATATTTTGGACAGTGATTTGAGAATCGTTCTTAAAGTTTTTGGTAAAAGTAGATGAATTGACAGATGCCAATGATAATAGAGCCAATTGTCTTGGTTTATCACAGTCAGTAACATCTGCAGAAAATCACATACATGTATGATAAAGACGGGGTGCATGTAGCAAGAAGCAGACTCTCGTGCACATTCAAGCAGACAATGCAGGGGTGAAATCCAGCAGGTTCCGACAGGTTCTGGAGAACCAGTAGCAGAAATTTTGAGCAGTTCAGAGAACCACCTCTGGCTGGCCCCAGAGTGGGGTGGGAACGGAGATTTTGCAATATCCTTTCCCCAGAAGTGGGGAGGGAATGGGGATTTTGCAGTATCCTTCCCCTGCCACGCCCACCAAGCCATGCCCACCAAGCCACACCATGCCCACCAAGCCACGCCCACAGAACTGGTAGTAAAAAAAATTGGATTTCACCACTGAGACAATGGATGAATTGCCATGGATACCTAAAATTGGAAAGAAACTAGGTTTGCAGGGGGACAGACGACATACTTTTTTTAATGCAGAAGTTCCATTGTGTAATTTTCTTCCATAAAACCTTTATGTTCATGACACTGGAAAGTGTCGCTTCTATTAGCCAATTATTATTATTATTTTTTTGCCATTGACATGATTTATTTAGGCGCTCCAAAATAGCAGACATTTCTACCCAACTTTCCAAATCTAATCTCCTAAATTGGTAAATGCCTTGGGCTTTAGGTTTCCTGGCACCAGAATGCTATTACTTGCAAACTATCTGAAATGGGTTTGTTGGGCATGCAAAACCTCAGACTTTATCAACTGATGTGCTGAGAGATTCTTAGGAAATAATAATAAGAAAATGCCTAATGATCCCATTTGCCTCATTTAATTAGTTCAACTTGGTTGTGCTAACAAGATTTACGTGCAATCTCTCCTGTACAAAAAACAGAGAAATATACAATAAAAGAAATCTAACTTGATCAGGGTCATTTTTTAAATATATTATACCAGGGGTCAGCAACCTGCAGCTCTGGAGTCACATGTGGCTCTTTCACCCCTCTGCTGTGGCTCCCTGTCACTCAAAATATGCGTCACAACCGCCAATGTGTGACACCCACTGGTACGCAATTTATTAAGCTTTTCAACCTCCGGTAGGCCAACCATGGATAAATCCAAGAAAAGAAAGGTTTCAGAAGAAAACAGAATGTTTAATTCAACTACATATGCTAGTTTTGTAGCCGCTCAAGAAATAGTCAAGCACAGGAAGGGTTTTGTGGCTCCCGGTGTTTTCTTTTCTGTGGGAAACGGGTCCAAATGGCTCTTTGAATGTTTAAGGTTGCAGACCTCTGTATTATACATGCCCTTGGCTTGGATCATTACTGCCAATCATAATAAGATTTCACATGAGCACAATTAAACTTTCCTATGGATCTTATTCTCCTTTGGTTGGTGAAGAAGGGTCAAGTCCAGTGGGATTATTCCAAATTTCAGCATAATCTTGAATTAGTGTCAATTTTTTTATGCTGTTCAGCAGCTTGAAGTATCCCTTCCTTGAATTTTCTGGAAATTTTTAAACTCAAATTTTAATTTGTTTTAAATTATTGGGAGTTTTAAATTGTCTCAGGCAAAAATTATTTAATTATGTTTTAATCATGTTTTAACTTTCGTATTTATGTGTTTTATTTTGTGCCTGTTCACTGTCCTGAGTCCTTCGGGAGTAGGGCGATATACAAATTTAATAAAATGAAAAAAAAATGAAAAAAATGAAATGAATCCAGCCAGTTACCTTCTATTGCAAACATTTTCCTTTGGGGGGAAATGCAGATTTTGATATATAATGTTGTACAAAGTTAGCATCCACCCTTCTCCTAGAAGAATGAAACATTTTGGAAAATATTAAAAAGGCAGAATATTATATTTCCCCTAAAAGAGAAATAGAAATCTTAAGGGAGACAAAAACTCCCTGCCCCCAGCAGATATTTGGTGCCCAATAAGAAAGACTGGGCCATCCTATCTACAAGACAAAAGACCTCCAGCTCCAGGGTGATGTGACATGACTCTCCAGGACATAATAGGATTATCTAGCAGAAGACAAAAAGCCCACTGCATTACAATCTCCTAAGGACATTGCATCACCCAGCAACTTCAACCAAACTTATCTCAGACAAACATGACCCCACATGGCCCCATGGGAGTCTGAGAACAGCCAATAGAATACATGTTCTTGCACAGGAACAGGAAGTTCAAGTGCAAAGCCCAAGAGAAGGTATAAAAGCCACCCTCTCTCAACTCCATGTGGTCAGCTACCCAGAATCACACGTGCTCGATGGTTCTGCTTCATCAATAAATGGGCCCACTTTCCAATCAGCCTCCAGCCTCCATTTTGTCTCCAGTGCCTTTCTCCTGGCTTGGAACTGAACCAGATAGATATTTCTCCCAACAATATTATTGAGCCAACAACTGTATACTGCACAAGTCAAAAAGAGGGCTGTGAAAATATTTACAGACCTTTTGCATCCTGGACATAAATTGTTTCAACTCCTACCCTCAAAACGATGCTTTAGAGCACTGCACACCAGAACAACTAGACACAAGAACAGTTTTTTCCCTGAACACCGTCACCCTGCTAAAAAACAATTCCCTTTACATTGTCAAACTATTCACTAACTCTGCACTGCTATTAATCTTCTCATCATTTCTATCACCCATCTCCTCCCACTTATGACTGTATGACTGTAACTTTGTTGCTGGTATCCTTATCCTTACGATTTATATTGATTGTTTTCTAGTATTATTTGATTGCTTATTTGTACCCTATGACCATCATTAAGTGCTGTACCTTATGATTCTTGATGAATGTATCTTTTCTTTTTATGTACACTGAGAATGTATGCACCAAAAACAAATTCCTTGTGTGTCCAATAAATAAATAATTCTATTCTATTCTATTCTATTCTATTCTATTCTATTCTATTCTATTCTATTCTATTCTATTCTATTCTATTCTATTCTATTCTATTCTAGTCCAGTCCAGTCCAGTCCACTCTACTCTACTCTACTCTACTCTACTCTACTCTACTCTACTCTACTCTACTATTGAGCCCGTTCAGTGACTGAGCAGCCAAAGGATTTTTTGTAGCCTTCATAAACAGATAGTGCTCAACATACATGAAGCCTGCTGTTATGGCTGTATGTCTTGGAGGCCGTAAACCCGATTTTATGACTTTTTTGTGGCAATCATTTTGAAGCACAATGCCCTCAAATTAAAATAGGCAGACGGGAAAGAGAAGGGTAGAGTTTCCTCTCCACAAAATTTGGGGAACATCGGAAGGAATAAGTGCCAAGCTTCACGACTGTCCTTAAATCGCTTCTTCTAATGAAAGCAGAGAAATGTTCTCACCATCTCCAGCCCATCTTGTTTTGTCTTCTCTATACCAGTTCCAATCTAAGAAAATCAACTTGTCCATCTCCAGATTAGACTTGTTCTGTTTATTATTTTAACAGATCTCATTTCGGGTCAAGGAATCTAAGGGGAGACTCCCACTACTCCCTTTTTAAGGTAATTTAGATCAGTTCTTTGGAACTGGGATTGCTCCCCAGAGAGGAATTTCTCTGGGACTGCATGCCATAATCTTAATTAATGTGAGAAGCTTCCCATTGTCTATTTTCCCACTATTGGAAATTGCCAAGAGACGTACATGTGGTTCCAATAAAGAACATCGGTAGCTCAGGGTGGAACTGTGGAGTTCTTGGTGTATTCCAACACTGGAAGTTTTTAAGAAGAAGTTGGACAACCATTTGTCTGAAGTGGTGTAGGGTTTCCTGCCTAAGCAGAGGGTTGGACTAGAAGACCTCTGAGGTCCCTTCCAACTCTGTTATTCTAAGGAAAGATTAGAGGTTCTAAGAAACAAATGAGGCCATTAAAGCTCTAATCCTTCCAACTCTGTTAGTCTAGTCTGTTCTATTCTTGGTGCTTTCTGAGCTTGGTTATTTTCTTGCAGATATTTCATTACTCAAACTAGGTAACATCATCAGGATTAGAAGGAAGTGGGGCAGTGGTGAAATCTAAAATTTGTTACTACTGGTTCTGGGGGCGTGGCTTGGTGTGTGTGTGTGGGGGGGGTAATGTGACTGGGTGGGCATGGCCAATTTTTTTTTTTTTTTTACTTTTAAAACCATTTTTTCTACAACCTCTTTGGCGAAGAGGTTGTAAAAAAAATGCTTTCAAAAGGCTCTGACGATCCCAGCAACTCAGGTTGGATCGTCAGAGGCATTTATAAGAAAAAAAGCCTCTGATGATCGCGCGGCTCAGCTGGGCATGGGGGGGGGCAGGGATTTTTGCTACCGGTTCTCCGAACCACCCGCCTCCATCGCTACCGGATCTGGTGATCCGGTCCGAACCGGAAGCATTTCACCCCTGGAGTGGGGTTTGCTTTCTGCTTATATACAAGGAGCAATTAGAACTGTTTATATTGTAAATAAACAGAGAGCAAACCCCACTCCCTTCTAGCACTGATGAAGATACCTAGTTTGGTAATGAAACATCTGCAAGAAAACAACCAAGCTCAGAGAGCACCAAGAAGCCCATAGTCGTTCTCCTCCTCCTCCTCCTCCTCCTGTTCCTCCTCCTCCTCCTCCTCCTCCTTTTCCTCCTCCTCCTCCTCTTCCTCTCCACAAACCTCACTCATTCTAGTACTGGTGAGGTTTTATCTAGTTGGGTAATGTAACATCTGTGAGAAAATAAGCAAGTTCAGGAAGCACCAAGAATTCCATAGTTGTCCTCCTCCACTTCCTCTTCCTCCCCCTCCTCCTCCTCCTCTCCACAAACTCCACTCCCTTCTATCACTGATGAGGTTACCTAGTTGGGTAACGAAACAACTGCAAGAAAACAACCAAGCTCAGAGAGCACCAAGGACCTCATAGTCCAATCATGAGCTACAAATATTCTCTTAAAAACAGTCACTGGTCAAATTAGAAAAAGGTAGCGTTTTCTTCTTTTCCATTTCTGGCTATACAGAAATAGCTTGCTTTCAATTTCCTAACATCTCACTTGAAATTCTTTCTACACTGCTCCTTAGGCATATCCTTCCTTTTTGCAGGCCATTCGACATACGACAATTCAGCATCAGGTCGCAACGGCTGGGTTCGTTTTAACAACAGTTTCCTACAAGTGTCATAAAGTTGGACTATATAACCCATTGTGGTCCCTTCCCAACCCTGCCTATCTATGATCCTGTAAATACTGTACACCACATTTGATGAGATTTGGCAAGGAACTGAGCCATAAATTGCAGTGACTGAGTTCAGCCCAAATGCTAAACTATATTATGAGATTATGAGAGACAGTTTGGTCTAGTGATTAAGACAAAAAGCTGGAAAACAAGAGGCTGTGAGTTCAAGTCCCATCTTAGCCATGAAAGCCAGCTTGATAACTTTGGGCCAGTCCTACTCTCTCAGCTCAAGTTGTTGTTGTGTAGCAAACAGGAGGAGAAAAATGTGTTGGATGCTCGTCGCTTTGAGTTATTTGTAAAAATAATAAGGGTGGGATACAAATAATCAAATAAATAAATAAATAATAAATAAAATGTTATGGCTTAGTACGACATTTATTTTATCCACAGAACAAAGCTGTGGATTGTGGAACTCAAACGTATTCACTGGTCCAAAGTACTGGAAAAAAAATTATAAAAAACAGAGGAATGGAATGGTGACAATAGAAAGACATAATTTGTTGACTGAAGAGTTTTTAATGCGTAGCAGTTTAAACTCTTGATACTTGGTTTATTTTATTCATGAGGTTAAATATACTTAGTGTTGAACCAAGAAACAAATTTATAGGGGAGAGATCCTTATCCATCTCTCTCCAAATTGTGCCATGTTTCCTCATTTCTGATGGTGATGTCACTGTTTTATTTACTGTAATAGTTTGTTTTGGTTTTGTTTTTTTTTACTACCAGTATTTCTTCTAGAATAAAAAGGCCATAGTAACTCCATTTGGGAAAATTGTGGAATGTTGGGAACCACAGTGTTGGTGGTTATGATGCACAATACTTGTGCAATGGAATCTGCAGCTGGCTGCTTCTGATGCGGTGATTGGAAATTTTGCATGTAACTTTTTTAGAGTGATGACCTTTTGGTCAACACGACTTAAATAGCGTCACAAGGAAATTGTGTTCCCACAGAAATTGCACGTGCATGTAAAACTGGACATGCTGGGGAGAAGAGAAAGGAGGAGAAGGGGATGGAAATATAAAAGGTTAAATGTTCATTTAAATTGTCCCTCTTTGGAAAGATCAAAGAAGCTAGATTGACTAACATGGAAAAATACTTTTAGATGCTAAACCTAGCCATGCCTCTCTCCCATCCCTATAAAAGGAGTGATTTATATGATATAAATCATATAATATTATATTTGATCAAAGCATAATTGAACTAGATACAAATTCTAGCAAGGAAAACTACCGTGTTTCTCCGAAAATAAGACCCTGTCTTGTATTTTTTTGAACCCTGAAATAAGAGCTTGGCCTTATTGCCATGCGCTCAAAAGCTCGATTGGGTTTATTATCAGTGGATGTCTTATTTGTGGGGAAACAGGGTATAATTTAATTGATTTCCCACAGATTAATAGACTCTTTGCTGATGGCTAGCCTCAAAGTGCCCCTTCTTTCTCCTCCTCCTCCTCTTTCTTCTTACGAGCCTAGGTATAAAAGATCTTTTGTAAAGCAGGAGGCATGGTTCACCTCGATGAGATATAGGTGATTTTCTCTGGGAATGTCTTGATGGGGACTATTTTAACATAGAAATTAGCAATTTTTTCACCTGTGTGCACCAATATTAGATATGGTCTAAGATACATGCATACATTGATGTGTACTCGGGCATAAAGTCCAACTGTTTTTACTAGGAAATAGGATATGGATATCCAAGTGTGATTGTCTAGCTGGCTGTGAGGAGTCTGGTTTTGCTCTTTATGGGACTTCCTTTCCTGGTACCACTGTATGGTAGATTGACCTACCATATTTTTCTGAGTATAAGATGCACCTTTTCCCCCCCCCGTATGAAGGGTGCTGTTGTCGTTCCATCATTGGAATCTAAAAGTCTCAGAGGTTACATAGCAAAAGATAAAATAAAATAATAAAGTAAAATAAAATAAAACCAGGAAGGCCCATCAGCTGTAGGATAGGATCTGTCCAACTCCATGTTTGGCAGAAGTACAAACAAACAAACACAGATGCTCAGGAAGACAGAAACTTCAATTTCCTCCCTAACAACTAACATAGAATAATTTTGCCTGCTCTTATAAAGAAAAGAGTTCCTGTTGTATCTGATCTGTCCCAGGACGACCACACAAATGTACAAAGGGGTGGCTTTGTTCTCTTTACTAAATGAGGCTTGCCAAGACATTACTTGCAATATGTTGTGGTCCATCGGCGGCCTGCGGAGTTGGCAGCAGAGTCAGACAGTGAGGAGGCTGGAGAGGAACATGGGCCAGTCCTGGAGTCTGGGGAAGGCTCGGATGAGGGCTCTGCATCAGAGGCAGAGATGGGACCAGGGCCATCTGGGAGTTATATGCTGACTCCGGAGCCTCCAGAGTCTGACATCAACGAGGCAGAGGAACAGGGGGAACATGCTCCCAGTGCACGCATGCGCTGAGCTGCCAGAAGGCAAGAACAGTTAAGACAAAAGGGGTGACTCGGAAGTAAGGCTTGGAGATGATTGGCCCCTCCCATAAGACATAAAGGTGGAGCAAAGGGACATGAGCCTTTACAGGAAGCAACTTTATTTGTTTTGGTTGGTTTAAATGAAGCTCCGTTTTTGATTCTGTGCTCCGTGTGGCCTTGCAAAGCTAATTGCCAATTAGGTCTTTGGCAGCGTGTCAAGGGAGATAAAGGTGGGTGCTTATCAGCCTTATCCCGAAGGACTGTGGCAGACTTCTGTTGGACTCTTTACAAACTATTTGTGACTCATTACAGGCTATGAATGAATAGAATTCACAGTCGTTGAAATAAAATGAGGGGTTTTGGGACTAAGCGTGTTAGTGTTACTGTCTCAGGAAGCTTTGGTCAGAATACAATATAGAGATAAGTTCCTTCCCAAAGTTCAGCAACTTTGGCTTAACAAGGGTTCCAAATCACAGAGGCAAAGCAGGAGAGTCATCAGGTGGCATCCGGGGGTCAACCTTGTAGCAAATTTGCCAGTTCAGGTTCAACGTCAGGGTGTATTTGTGTCATCACAACTCAAGGCAAACAGAGTGGGAGTTAATGAGTAGTTGTTGCCAGTCAAAAACTTGTACTTGCTGTTCCATTTTAATGGAGGCAGACATTTAGTGAGGTGAGACTCCTGCATGAGTGATCTTTGCTCCACTCTCTTCACAGCCCACCAAACTCTTGCATTGGACCGGGGGGGGCAGTAATTTCATGCCCTCACCTTCAGATGGTAGCTGAAAGTGTCTGCTGTTTTGCCTTGCCTCCTTTGCCTCTCACACACCAATCCAAATGGTGGCACTGGAGCTGTCTGCTTTCTCTGGGCATTTCTGAAGCTAGCACCATATTGTCAGCCCCCATCTCAGACTTCTAATCTGAACCCACTATGATGGTGCCTCAGAAAAGCAGAACCTGAATCAAAGCACTGTTGTTTAATTTTTTTAATCAACAAACAAAGAAAGGATGTAATCTGCAATGCAGGATGGACAGCCTCCAGTTTTCAATCCAAATCCCCAAATGCCAATGCAGAGAAGTCACACAAGATACTCCCTGTGAAGATTTCAAGTAGTTAAGAAAAAACATTGAGAGAGAATGAGCTTTCAGGACCCTGGACAGATCATTAAGAGCTGAACACTTGGGCCCAGCAAGTTGTTGCTCCAACTGAGGCTGTACGGATGTTTGAAATCTGCTGTCTACTCCTCCAAGGGGGCAGGGATTTTTGCTACCGGTTCTCCGAACCACCCGCCTCCATCGCTACCGGATCTGGTGATCCGGTCCGAACCGGAAGCATTTCACCCCTGGAGTGGGGTTTGCTTTCTGCTTATATACAAGGAGCAATTAGAACTGTTTATATTGTAAATAAACAGAGAGCAAACCCCACTCCCTTCTAGCACTGATGAAGATACCTAGTTTGGTAATGAAACATCTGCAAGAAAACAACCAAGCTCAGAGAGCACCAAGAAGCCCATAGTCGTTCTCCTCCTCCTCCTCCTCCTCCTGTTCCTCCTCCTCCTCCTCCTCCTCCTTTTCCTCCTCCTCCTCCTCTTCCTCTCCACAAACCTCACTCATTCTAGTACTGGTGAGGTTTTATCTAGTTGGGTAATGTAACATCTGTGAGAAAATAAGCAAGTTCAGGAAGCACCAAGAATTCCATAGTTGTCCTCCTCCACTTCCTCTTCCTCCCCCTCCTCCTCCTCCTCTCCACAAACTCCACTCCCTTCTATCACTGATGAGGTTACCTAGTTGGGTAACGAAACAACTGCAAGAAAACAACCAAGCTCAGAGAGCACCAAGGACCTCATAGTCCAATCATGAGCTACAAATATTCTCTTAAAAACAGTCACTGGTCAAATTAGAAAAAGGTAGCGTTTTCTTCTTTTCCATTTCTGGCTATACAGAAATAGCTTGCTTTCAATTTCCTAACATCTCACTTGAAATTCTTTCTACACTGCTCCTTAGGCATATCCTTCCTTTTTGCAGGCCATTCGACATACGACAATTCAGCATCAGGTCGCAACGGCTGGGTTCGTTTTAACAACAGTTTCCTACAAGTGTCATAAAGTTGGACTATATAACCCATTGTGGTCCCTTCCCAACCCTGCCTATCTATGATCCTGTAAATACTGTACACCACATTTGATGAGATTTGGCAAGGAACTGAGCCATAAATTGCAGTGACCGAGTTCAGCCCAAATGCTAAACTATATTATGAGATTATGAGAGACAGTTTGGTCTAGTGATTAAGACAAAAAGCTGGAAAACAAGAGGCTGTGAGTTCAAGTCCCATCTTAGCCATGAAAGCCAGCTTGATAACTTTGGGCCAGTCCTACTCTCTCAGCTCAAGTTGTTGTTGTGTAGCAAACAGGAGGAGAAAAATGTGTTGGATGCTCGTCGCTTTGAGTTATTTGTAAAAATAATAAGGGTGGGATACAAATAATCAAATAAATAAATAAATAATAAATAAAATGTTATGGCTTAGTACGACATATATTTTATCCACAGAACAAAGCTGTGGATTGTGGAACTCAAACGTATTCACTGGTCCAAAGTACTGGAAAAAAAATTATAAAAAACAGAGGAATGGAATGGTGACAAAAGAAAGACATAATTTGTTGAGTGAAGAGTTTTTAATGCATAGCAGTTTAAACTCTTGATACTTGGTTTATTTTATTCATGAGGTTAAATATACTTAGTGTTGAACCAAGAAACAAATTTATAGGGGAGAGATCCTTATCCATCTCTCTCCAAATTGTGCCATGTTTCCTCATTTCTGATGGTGATGTCACTGTTTTATTTACTGTAATAGTGTGTTTTGGTTTTGTTTTTTTTACTACCAGTATTTCTTCTAGAATAAAAAGGCCATAGTAACTCCATTTGGGAAAATTGTGGAATGTTGGGAACCACAGTGTTGGTGGTTATGATGCACAATACTTGTGCAATGGAATCTGCAGCTGGCTGCTTCTGATGCGGTGATTGGAAATTTTGCATGTAACTTTTTTAGAGTGATGACCTTTTGGTCAACACGACTTAAATAGCGTCACAAGGAAATTGTGTTCCCACAGAAATTGCACGTGCATGTAAAACTGGACATGCTGGGGAGAAGAGAAAGGAGGAGAAGGGGATGGAAATATAAAAGGTTAAATGTTCATTTAAATTGTCCCTCTTTGGAAAGATCAAAGAAGCTAGATTGACTAACATGGAAAAATACTTTTAGATGCTAAACCTAGCCATGCCTCTCTCCCATCCCTATAAAAGGAGTGATTTATATGATATAAATCATATAATATTATATTTGATCAAAGCATAATTGAACTAGATACAAATTCTAGCAAGGAAAACTACCGTGTTTCTCCGAAAATAAGACCCTGTCTTGTATTTTTTTGAACCCTGAAATAAGAGCTTGGCCTTATTGCCATGCGCTCAAAAGCTCGATTGGGTTTATTATCAGTGGATGTCTTATTTGTGGGGAAACAGGGTATAATTTAATTGATTTCCCACAGATTAATAGACTCTTTGCTGATGGCTAGCCTCAAAGTGCCCCTTCTTTCTCCTCCTCCTCCTCTTTCTTCTTACGAGCCTAGGTATAAAAGATCTTTTGTAAAGCAGGAGGCATGGTTCACCTCGATGAGATATAGGTGATTTTCTCTGGGAATGTCTTGATGGGGACTATTTTAACATAGAAATTAGCAATTTTTTCACCTGTGTGCACCAATATTAGATATGGTCTAAGATACATGCATACATTGATGTGTACTCGGGCATAAAGTCCAACTGTTTTTACTAGGAAATAGGATATGGATATCCAAGTGTGATTGTCTAACTGGCTGTGAGGAGTCTGGTTTTGCTCTTTATGGGACTTCCTTTCCTGGTACCACTGTATGGTAGATTGACCTACCATATTTTTCTGAGTATAAGATGCACCTTTTCCCCCCCAAAAAAGAGGGTAAAAATCTGGCTCCAGATGTAGCCCTGCCCAGCTTCTCAAATGGAGGTTTCAGAGGCTGAAAAAAGCATCAGAAACAAAGCTTCAGAAAAGAAGCGCCCAAACACAGCTTCAGAGGCTTTTTTTCTGAAGCTCTGTTTCACAAGTTTCAGAGGCAAAAAAAAAAAGCAAAAAAAAAAAAAAAAGCAAGGCACAGAGCTCACAACCAAGGAACCTGTTGCTAAAATTCACCTCTGGAAACAGCTGATTGGGGATATTCTGGGAGGCCGATCCACCCGCCAATCAGCTCAATTTCTTATTTTCCTCCCCAAAAACTAAGGTGTGTCTTATACTCCAGTGTGTCTTATACTCCGAAAAATACGGTATGTACCTAAAAGTTCAGTGGTGGGATTCAAAAATTTTTACTACCAGTTCTGTGGGCGTGGCTTTGTGGGTGTGGCATTGGCTTGGTGGGCATGGCAGGGGTAGGATATTGTAAAATCCCCATTCCCTCCCCAATCCAGGGAAAGATTACTGCAAAATCCCCATTTCCTCCCAGTCAGCTGGGACTCGGGAGGCAGAGAATAGATTGGGGTGGGGCCAGTCAGAGGTGGCATTTATCAGTTCTCTGAACTACTCAAAATTTTCGCTACCGGTTCTCCAGAACTGGTCAGAACCTGCTGAATACCACCTCTGGTACCTATGCATTGGATCAGTTCCTTTTTTTGCTTGATTCAATTGTGGTGACACCCCAGAAGTGAAGTATGCAGCCAAGAGAGCAGCAGCAATGTGTTTTGCCCCATAGGGAGAAAAATCTGCCGTACAGATACTTTAAAATTTTGTGTAATGCTGTCCTCCAGAGAACAGTATTTTATGGCTTCTACCTAATTGAGATTCTGAAACTAGTGAACTTATTATCATTATTATTGCAGTGAGCTTTTGGCCCCAGATGAGTGATTGAGCTTTGGATTGGATTTTATTATCATCTTGGGATTCAGACTGGATTTTGTTATTATGTTTTTCCTCTACTAAATTGTTTTCCCATTATACACTGCCCAGGATCCTTTGCGATTGGGTTGGGTTTATAAGCACTTGTCTCAGCTGAAGGAAAAGCTTCAACAGAAGCTTCCTTCAACAGAAGGAGCAGTTGTGGAGTCTTCTAGAGCCCATAAGCAAAAGCTTCTTATTGATGAGACTGTGACAACAATAGAACAGCTTCCTTAACAGAGCATGGGGTCTTCATCTCTGGAAGTTTTAAAGAGGGGATGGATGGGTGGGTGGGTGGATGGGTGGATGAATAAGTGGATGGGTGGATGGATAATTGATTAGTCTTATAACCATATCGAAATGAAAAAGAAAAAGAAAATATGGGATTTAATCCCAAGGTAAAATAGATGAAAGAAAATACAGCGATAAAATATAGATGTGGTAAATGCAAGGAATCAACGTTCAGATACATAAATACCTCACCCTTACAGGATACCCCAATCTGTTCAATGTAACGGGTTCTTAGGTCAACGGACTTAACTCTAAACTCAGCAGTTCTGCTCATGATGTATAGATTAGAACTCAGGAGCAAATAGACCCAATCTGCGACTCAGATCCTGGGAGCTGTTATTTCAAATAGGGACTTGAAGTCTCTACTTACTTAATTGTCAAACTCAATTTCATTGAGGGCCACATCAGGGTTAGGGTTAGGGTTAGGGTTAGGGTTAGGGTTAGGGTTAGGGTTAGGGTTAGGGTTAGGGTTAGGGTTAGGGTTAGGGTTAGGGTTAGGGTTAGGGTTAGGGTTAGGGTTAGGGTGGTTGACCTTGGGGGGCCATGTGGGTGTGGCTGACTAGGTGGGCATGGCCAGCATGACATCACTCACTGGGTGTGGCTGGCTGAGTGGACATGGCTAGCTAGGTGGGTGTGGCCAGCTTGACGCCACTCCCCAAACTGCTGGCATGTTTCCTCATCGATTTGGGTAGACTGGGCCAAAGCGAGGCAGGTTGGCCCCTTACATTTTCCAGAATGGCCCGTGGACCGGATCCAACCACATCGGGCCTTGAGTTTGACACCTGCTCTAAGCCTAACAAGGGTATATAGTTGACAATCAAAAAAGACATGAGCATATTTGTAGCTCAGGGTTGAAATGAAGGATCCTTAGTGTTCTCTGATTGTTTTCTTGCAGATGTTTCATTACTCAACTAGGTAGCATCATCAAGGCCAGAAGGGAATGAGATTTGAGGAGGAGGCGGAAGACTGTAGGGTCCTTGGTGCTCTCTGAGCTTGGTTGTTTTCTTGCAGATGGTTCATTACTAGGTAATATCATCAGTGCTAGTGAGGACTGATGATGTTGCCTAGTTTAGGTCATGAAATATAGAAAGCAAGCAAACAAACTCAGGGAACACCAAAGACCCCTTAGACATGAGCAATATCTTTGTGGGCTACCACACATACATGTCATTTCGTGATATGGCAGGAAGGGGAGGTAAGAGTGTCACCTTTATTTATTTATTTTTTAAATTTGATTTATATGCCGCCGTTTATTTTATTTATTTTATTATTCATATTTCTATGCCGCCCACTCTCCGAGGACTCTGGGCAGCTTACACCAAAGACAGTATACTAAATAGCATATTGCCCCCAACAATCTGAGTCCTCGTTTTACCCTCCTCGGAAGGATGGAAGGCTGAGTCAACCTTGAGCCGGTGAGATTTGATCCATTGATCTGCTGAACTAGCAGTCAGCTGAAGTAGCTGCAGCACAGCACTCTAACCACTGTGCCACCTCGGCTCCCTCTCCCTTTGAAGTAGGGTACAATGGGTTTCCCTACATAATGCAGAAATGGGACAAAATGATCCTGCTGGTCTCTTACAACTCCATACATCTAAAACTCTAAATCAGTAAAACACATCTGGGCATCCAGCTAGCCAGGCCACATGAATAACAAGCAGTTCTTAGAAGCCTTCCATACTCTTACACTGTTGGCTTTTGCAGGTGTCACTGTGATCTGCTATAACAGAATTAACGGACTAACAGAGTTGGAAGGGACCTTGTAGGTCATGTAGTCCAACCCCCTCACCCTTTGTAAGGGCTCAGGTTATGTGGGAATAGTACAGGCACTTGCATCAATCATATTAAAGGTAAAGGTAAAGGTTTTCCTTGCACATATATGCTAGTCGTTCCCAACTATAGGGGTCAGTATTCATCTCTGTTTCAAAGCCAAAGAGCCAGCGCTGTCTGAAGACATCTTGGTGGTCATATGGCCAGCATCACTAAATACCAAAGGCACATGGAACGCTGTTCTCTTCCCATCAAAGGTGGTCCCTATTTTTCTACTTGCATTTTTTACATGCTTTCGAACTGCAGAAGTAACGGGAGCTCACCCCGTTACGCGGCACTAGGGATTCGAACCGCTGAACTGCCGACCTTTCGATCGACAAGCTCAGCGTCTTAGCCATTGAGTTATCGTGTCCCTGTTTTCAATCATATTAAGGGGCTTCAAAGAGCCTCCATAGCTGCTGCCATGTTTTTCTGCCCTGTGATCCAAATACTGCGGCCACAGGTCCCGTAAGCCCATAGAAGATCTGGAGTGGGAATCAGAGCCATTTTAAGTCATAGCTGGACAAAATCAGCCTTCTGAAGTTCTCCACCAACTATGCTAGTCAAGAGATACTGGATGAGTGATTTTTCCAAATAACTGGAGGGAAAGAGGAATTTCCAAACCATTGTTCTCAAAGATGGGATTTTGTTGGCAACACAATGATTAAAAGAAAAATCCATGAATGTTTACCCTGGGAGCGGATGGAAATATGGAAGAAAGACAGTGACAGACAGCTGGACAAGCAGTTCTACAAAGAAAGAGAATATTTTACCTGGTTCTCTTGGTCACCCATGTGAACAATATTATATTCCAATCATTGGGAATTCCAGGTAAATTCTCTTCTCTAAAGCAGGGGTGAAATGCTCCCGGTTCGGATTGCCTCTGATGATCCCAGGTGAGTTGCCTGTTCATCAGAGGCTTCCAAAAGCATTTTTTTACAACCTCCTGGGCCAAAGAGGTTGTAGAAAAAAATGTTTTTAAAAGAAAAAAAGCTCAGGTCTCAAACCTGGGCACTGTCAGCTTTCCAGCTGACCAGCTCAGCATCTTTAACCACTGAGCAATCATGCTAAATCAGGCCTTCTGGAGCAGATGGAGGGGAAAAATAAATAAAAGCAAGTTCAAATCCCTTCCAGAAGATAATTTCAGCTGTCATGTAAGGTGAGCTTAAGGTGACGAACAGCCATACAATCAAAAATGAAAACAATCTGTACCAAAAGGGGAAAGAAAAGGCTTTGTGAGAACAATCATAAAGAGGACACAGAAAAGGAAAAGCATTTTGAAGAACAAATTAGGCTGATGAGACTCCAGAGGGGCTGAAATTTCCTGCTAAACTTCCTGACATTTCCAATAAAGAACAGCAACAGATTTTTTTTTAAAATTTTCCAAAGCATGTATCTTGGTATTTCACCCATTCTTTCCTCTCCAAATATCTTGGCATTCGCCCATTTATTGTATGTGGCATAAGTTTAGCAACTGAGTAGTTTCCTGTAAAGCTGATTTTCAAGATTAAAAATAAGATTCCAAGATTTCGGTTTCTCATCTCAAGGCCAAGAAACTCAAATTAAATTTTCTTTGAGGCCTCCAAACTAGATTCTCAATCACGAAAGAGATATTTGCATGTCTTAGTTCCAAAAATGCAAAGACTGTCCATTTATCTTGCACTGGATGGTCTAAGATTAATTTCATGGGGTGAAAGCTTAGTTAAGATTAATTTGGAAAGAAAGTTGTTGCTCCACACCATCTGGCTGGACTTCTGCTTATCGAAAAATGGAGACAGCAACGTACAAATAATAGCACATTTGCTTTTCCAAACTCCCAGCTGAATGTCTGAATGGCATGGGAGTTTTATTTTCTACCCGATTCCCAGGTCTCCCATATTCTGGCAAATGTCCATGAAAGGATTGTGTTCCATCTATGGTCTTCCCAAGTCCTTCTGCCTTTGAAAGGAGGACATCTTCTTCTGTCACCTTGTCCCCAAACTGAGGAATATCATCACAGCAAAGCTAAACAGGTTACTTTGGCATGTAAGGCAAGAAATTCCCACAAAGAGCTTTACAAATGAAGGAATAACAACTTGATGACACTCCATAACAAATGCAAGAATCTGTGCTGGGCCAAGATTCTCCACGTCGAAATCAGTTTTCTGGGTTTTATCCTGATTAAATCAGTTTGTTCCAAACAGTACATGGCTTTTTAGGATTTAGCTGATTGGATGGATGGATGGATGGATGGATGGATGGATGGATGGATGGACAGACAGATGGATGATGGATGGATGGATGGATGGATGGATGGAGGATGATGGATGATGGATGGGTGGGTAGGTGCATGGATGAACAAATGGATGGATGGATGGATGGGTACATGGATGAACAAATGGATGGTTGGTTGGTTGGATGGATGGATGGATGGATGGATGGATGGATGGATGGATGGGTGGGTGGGTGGGTGGGTGGATGGGTGGGTGGATGGGTGGATGGGTGGATGGGTGGATGGATGGGTGGGTGGATAGATGGGTGGGTGAGTGGATGGATGGATAAATGGGTAAATGGATGGAGACGTACCCTGTTCAGACATCAGCTTCATGAATCAGTCCACGTGGAAGGGTTGAGATACCCTCGTCTCTCCGATGATGCCACGATGTAAAACAGATGTTGAGACTCTAGAAAGAGTGCAGAGAAGAGCAACGAAGATGATTAGGGGACTGGAGGCTAAAACATATGAAGAATGGTTGCAGGAACTGGGTATGTCTAGTTTAATGAAAAGAAGGACCAGGGGAGACATGATAGCAGTCTTCCCATATCTCAGGGGCTGCCACAAAGAAGAGGGAGTCAAGCTATTCTCCAAAGTACCTGAGGGCAGGACAAGAAGCAATGGGTGGAAACTAATCAAGGAGAGAAGCAACTTGAAACTAAGGAGAAATTTCCTTACAATGAGAACAATGAATCAGTGGAACAACTTGCCTCCAGAAGTTGTGAATGCTCCAACACTGGAGGTTTTTAAAAAGAGATTAGACAACCATTTGTCTGAAGTGGTGTAGGGTTTCCTGCCTGAGCAGGGGGTTGGACTAGAAGATCTCCAAGGTCCCTTTCAAGTCCTTTATTCTATTCTATAAATATTCTATAACTAAATGAATGGTTGTAAGTTGAGGACTACTTGTAGTTAAAGGAGATGGGGATGTTTGGGTTTTATTTTATTCTTTAAATACCGGTAGTTTTTGTTCTTGTCAACAAGAATTTGGAGTGAATGTCAGACTTACCTACCTCTGAGGAGACTCTCCAAAGATGGTGGTGGGCGTTTCCTGAGAAAGCCCAATCCTAAGCAGTTACTTAACAGAATAACAGAGTTGGAAGGGACTTTAGAAGTCTTCTACACCAATCTACAGACAAATGATTTTTTAATTTTATTCTTATTTATTTTGTCAAGCATATATAAGATTACAGATAAAAGTATAAACATGATTGTGAATACATGAAATGTATAAAGCTCAAAAAAAATAAAGGGAAGACAAGCAGAAGACATCCGAGATCTGAATGAATGAAATAGCCTTATTAAATACTTTGTTCTTTATGATGTCAGCACTTCAAGCTGCATTCACTCTAGTGCTGACATAAGAAGGAGAAGCAGAGGCGTCTGGAAAGGGACGTTTGACTTTTCACCTACTTATTTTCCCTGGAGATAATATCCCCTAGGAGATGGGATGGGAGGGGGGAAATTCCTTTGAGCTGGAGCGGTAGATTAGGGGTAGAATGACTTGGATGATGGCCAATGAGTGCAGGGGAGTGGGGAACGGAAAGGGAGGGTTTTGGGTCTGGAAGTCAGTGTTGGCTTCGATGGAGTCGGATTTAGAATGTCGTGCTTAATAAATAGGAGTTTTCCTTCAAAGACTTTGTTTGAAATGCAATTTATTTGAGACGACCTCGAAATCTGACATACATACAGTAGTTTATACACTGCTCAAACAACTAAAGGGAACACAAAACTACTGTATGTAACGAACAAAGTATTTAATTTATTTATTTAATTTGTATACCGCCCTTCTCCCAGAAGGGACTCAGGCTATTATTAACCTAATAAGGCTATTTCATTCATTCAGATCTTGGATGTCTTCTGCTTGTCTTCCCTTTATTTTTTTTGAGCAGTGTATAAACATGATTGTGAATACATGAGTTGGTTAAGAATAAAAAGGGACAGTAGGAGAGGGACGGTACTCTTATGCACGCCCCTTACAGACCTCTTAGGAATGGGGTGAGGTCGACAGTAGACAATCTAAGGTTAAAGTTGGGGGGTTGGGGATGAAACCACAGACTCAGGTAGTGCATTCCAGGCATTGACCACTCTGTTGCTGAAGTCGTATTTTCTGCAATCGAGTTTGGGGCGGTTTACTTTAAGTTTGTATCTATTGTGCGCTTGTGTATTGTTGCTGTTGAAGCTGAAGTAGTCATTAACAAGTAAGACATTGTAGCAGATAATTTTATGTAGGTTATGTAACTGACCTACTTTTAGGTCAGACCGAAGGCGGCGTAGTTCTAAGTTGTCTAAGCCCAAAATTTCAAGCCTGGTGACATAAAGTATTCTGTTGCGAACAGAGGAGTGGAGGACTATTCTCATGAAATATTTCTGAACTCTCTCAATTGTATTAATGTCCGATATGCAGTGCAGGTTCCAGACAGATGAGCTGTATTCAAGAATTGGTCTAGCAAATGTTTTGTATGCTCTAGTTACCGTGTTTCCCTGAAAATAAGACCCTGTCTTATATTTTTTTGAACCCTGAAATAAGCGCTTGGCCTTATTGCCATGCACTCAAAAGTCTGACTGGGCTTATTATCAGGGGATGTCTTATTTTGGGGGAAACAGGGTAGTAGTACAATATTACCAGAGAAAAAGCTACGCAAGATTTGATTAACAAATCTTAATGCCTTTTTGACAATGTTGTTACAGTGGGCTCTGGCACTTAGATCATTAGAGGTGAGTGCTCTGTCCTTTACAGAGTGAGGGTCATCTACAAGTCATGTCCATCCAGCTTGTATTTTATGTTCTGATTTTTTTTGCCGATGTGTAAGACAAAGCATTTTGATTGTCCAATTTGTCAGGTTTCGATGCTATCTCAAAATTAATTAATTTCCAAACTGCCGATCTTTGAGGAAATTTTCTCTTTATTGAGCATAGTGATCTATCCCTGGCTCTTTCGTGGTCAGTACTGACCTTTGCCCCCCAATCCCTCCCTTTCCAATCCCCAATTCTCTGCATCTCATTGGCTATCTTCCAAGCCACTTTCCTCATCCCTTCTCCATCAGAACACAGGAATGTCTCCGTCCTCCCATCTCCGAGGAGACAGAATCTTCAAAGGAATTAAGTAGGCAAAAATTCAAGCTTCTCCTCTCCTTATATATGTCAGTGCTGGGACGCTGACACAATTCTTAAAAACCTCTAGTGATGGAGCACAACTTCTGGAGGCAAGTTGTTCCACTGATTATTTGTTCTCATGGTCAGGAAATTTTTCCTTAGTTCTAGGTTGCTTCTCTCCTTGATTGTTTCATCCATTGCTTCTTGTCCTGCCTTCAGGTGCTTTGGAGAAGAAGTAGACCCCATCTTCTTTGTGGCAGCTCCTCAGATATTGGAACACTGTTATCACATCATCCCTAATCCTTCTTTTCATGCTTGTTACGTATTAGCATGAAATCGTCTTCCAAGAAGACTTAATAAAAATGGATTTAGGAGAACATTCGTGTGGGCTGATGTTGAAAAAGTTGACATCAAAATTTCTCAAGCATCCTTTTCAGATCTCGTGACATCTAGAAGTCTTTAAAATAAACAGAAATAAAACAAGTCAGAATTGTATATTGAAAAAAAAATATTTTTAGCATATTAAAGTTTTTCCTTATGCTGTCATTTCTAACTTAGGGAGACCTCTTAGAGTTGATGCAGAACATAATGTACCATCACCTAGAAAACTGTTTTGGATGATTGTAAAACCTAATTTTCTCATGTTTCCACTTTTCCTGAATTACTATTGTTGTCCGCATCAGCATTCCATATCTTTAATGATTTTGGAATTAAGTGAAACATTTAAAGAATATTTTTTTAAAAAAAATCCAGAACCACTGAATCTTCATGACATAAACATGTTCCTTTTGAGAGAGGATGTGAAAAAAAGGAAGAGAAGATGTAGGAAAAATATAGATCCCTGGTCCATGGAGGTCTTCTAGAGTCATTCCAAATCTCTATTGGTGGCAGCAGTGCCTCAGATAGAAAGTCCATACAGAGAGTGGTAAGGACAGCTGAGAAGATTATAGGAAGCTCAATTCCCTTTATTCAGGATGTGTCTTACAAGTGCTATGTGCTTAGATCTCAAAGCATTGTTAGAGACCCCACACACCCACTTCACGGTCTGTTTGTGTTGCTTCCCTCTGGGAGGAGGTTTCAAAGTATTTCTAGCAGGACTACCAGATTCTCTAACAGCTTTGTTCCCTATGCCATCTGCCTGGTAAACTCACAAGATTCGTTTTTCTCGCCATATACATGTATACATCTAAACTAGACTGTGTTGTTTTTCCGTGTGATATATTATATGTGGGTATATGCATAATTTTGTATTTATTTATTTTGTCATGTTTAGGTGGTGTATATTGGAACTAGTGACCCTTTGAGAGCTGTATGCAATGAAATTTCATTTTAATGTATGCTGATAAGTGTACATTCAAAGTGACAATACAGTTATTCTGTATTACAGTTATATACGTGACAGTTATTCTAATTTCTAAGTTCTAGATGGGCAGAAGCTGGGGCAAGGAACGGGAACTCACCCTGTTGCCCAGTGCTTAGGTCTCAAACCTTTCCAGCTAATAAGCATTCTTAACCACAGAGCTATTGATACCCGGAGTCTACAACAGTACTATCCAAATTGGTATTCTTTGCATATGAAGGTGTCTGTGCCTTCAATTCAATGTTGATTCATATCACCATGATTCAGTCCTGACAGTAAATCAGTTTCGCCGGGGCAGAGGTGAAGAAAATGCTTTACTGTTAAAAACAGTAAAATGAATGGTAAGGAAAAGGAAAACTATTAATACGGCATTTCCTCTGAGGAAGATCTTTGCGTGAGTGAGAAAAGTTGATTTTTAGAATGTGATAAGTATACTGTATCATCCTTTAACAATTCTAGAGGGGGGAAAAGAGATTCTATTTATAGCATTCCAGTTTTTGTATCAAGAATCACATCTAATGCATTTCCATGTCTTTCCTTATTATTATTATAAAGGCAGTTTCTTTTCCCGTGAGTCCTACAGTTTTACTCTATTATTGATTTATTATTGACTTCATTTATTAAATTTGCTGCGCAGCTGGCTATGAGGCAACGCTATCTTTTTCTTGTTGCGGGTAAAGGAGGAGAATGCAAAAGTTGGCTTGAAACTCAACATTAAGAAAACTAAGATCATGGCATCTGGCCCTCTCAATTCCTGGCAAATAGACAGGGAAGAATTGGAGGTAGTGACAGATTTTATTTTCCTGGACTCCAAGATCACCTCAGATGAGGACTACAGCCAAGAAATTAAAAGACGCTTGCTCCTGGAGAGGAAAGCTATGGCAAATCTAGATAGCTTACTAAAAAGCAGAGACATCGCCCTGCATAAGTGCACCAGCGTGCTTACCATCCCTATCCTAATATTTACTTTTTACTTACTCTTTTCATGTATTTAAATTATGTTTATACTTTTATCCGTTATCTTATATATGCTTGACAAATAAATAAATTAAATAAATAAATAAACAAAAGTGTGAATAGTCAAGGCTATGGTTTTCCGAGTTGCAATGTATGGCTGTGAATGTTGGACCATAAGAAAGGCTGAGCGCCAAAGAATGGAGGCCTTTGAACTCTGGTGCTGGAGAAGACTCCTGCGAGTCCCTTGGACTGCAAGGCGATCCAACCGGTCAGTTCTAGAGGAGATCAACCCTGACTGCTCTTTAGAAAGCTAGATCCTGAAGAGGAAACCGAAATACTTTGGCCACCTAATGAGAAGGAAGGATTCCCTGGAGAAGAGCCTAATGCTGGGAAAGAGTGAGGGCAAAAGAAGAAGGGGACGACAGAGGGGATGGAGTCACGGAAGTAGTGTTGTTGTTGTTAGTTGACTTCACATTCCAACCCATCATGACTCCATCCAGGCATGAGATTAAATGGACTCCACAGGATGGTAGAGGACAGGAAGGCCTGGAGGAACGTTGTCCATGGGGTCGCGATGGGTCGGACATGACTTCGCAACTAACAACAACAACAAAGTTTGTTGTTCTAGTTTTCAGACTGGCCTATTGCAGTGTGTGTGCGTGTTTAAATATTTTTAAAATATAAAATAGCAATAAAGATAATGGACAAGCGGGAAAGAAAAGGGGACAGAGTGAATAGAGGAGGGAAGGGGGAAGAAGAAATAAGAAAGAAACAAAAAGAGACTTCTGACATTTTTGGTGTCGCAAATACATAGCAGTTATAACGTCAACTTTTTATAGTTATGCCACTGGCCAATATCCACCAGCCATTTCTATAACAGTAACCCACTTAATTGGCAAAACCCAACGTTTCTTTTTTCTCTCTCTTTCACGCAAAAAGTCCAGAAATGGTTTCCAGATAACTGCAAAACTATTTACATTTGTCCCTAATTCATGGAGTCACCTTTGTCATCTCTGCCAGTTCCATCATTTTTTCAATCCAATTCTCCATTGGGGGTGGGGTGGGGGGTTAGGCTATTGCAATATGTTCTTGAAGCTGCCTTTCATAATCATTCAAAAAAACTTCCCTTAGTGCAGAATGCAACTGCTGGCTTGGTAATGGGTAAGATACAACTGTTGCTTCAGTTTTACAATGCATTCTGGGCACTGCATTAGCTGGCTATATATTTCCCAGCAGAATTCAAAGTGCTAGCTATTATTTAGGAAGTCTTACATGGCTTTGACCCAGATTTTCTTCTGGACTGTCTTCTCCAAATAGAGTCTGTCCATCTTTTGCAATTAAACCAGGACTGGGAGATGTCGGGTCCCTGCCTCCTCAAGATCCAGGGAGTAGATCTTTTCTGCAGGTGCTTCAGTTGTGTGAAATGGGTTAATTTTAACTTCCTTATTGCCTAAACATTGTACAAATATGAAAGATCCAAAAAGAGAAGCAAGGAACAAGGAAGATACAGCACAAGGGAAAAATACATAGTACCACACTCTTCTCCTTCCTTGCATTATTTTTCTCCTAAATAGCTACTACTTAGGCTTTCAACTTTATTGCTTATATTTATTTGAGTCATTCTGTGACCAACTTCCCTCTTTTCTTCAAAATCCACAATCTAAATGTGTTAGCTCGCCTTGCTGTAGAATATGTCTTATGTAAGGGAGCCATTCCTGCTTGAATCTACTTAGATTTCTATTGTGTATTGTAAAATAGTTTCCCCCTTGAGATCTAGCAGCCCATATCAAACTTCTTAGGGTGTTGTGTTGTTTTGGTTTGGTTTTTTTGTGAAAAATACAACAATCTGCCTTTATCCCAAATCTGCCATTTGCCTATGTGTCATGGGCTGATGTAGTTAATTTTTAAATAATAAAGTTATATTTTAAGTGGTTTTTTAAAACTTCTGTTTCTGCTTTTGGCTTTGATGGTTATTTTCTGTGGAAGGTTTATTGGAGGTTGCTTGGAATCTATTCAAGCAGTCAAGCATAAGCGATAGAATATATAAACAAGTAAATCATTTCAGAAATTAACAACTCTCTGAAGTGTGCAGTTGACATTTTATGAGATGAGCCAATAGTGTGAGATTTCAGGCAGGTTTACAAAATTATTCTTGGATCAGTGCTAACAAGAGTAAGAAAGCAGTTATCCCAGGGAATAATCCATAAATGTTGACAAGTTTAAGTCACATTTGCTTGCCAAAGGAAGGAGGGGGAGGGGGAGGAGGGCAGAGGTGGTATTCTGGAGAACCGGTAGCAGAAATTTTGAGTAGTTCGGAGAACCGGTAAATACCACCTCTGACTGGCCCCGCCCCCATCTATTCTCTGCCTCCCAAGTCCCAGCTGATCGGGAGGAAATGGGGATTTTGCAATAACCTTCCCTTGCCTCACCCACCAAGCCATGCCCATAGAACCGGTAGTAAAAAAAAATTGAATCCCACCACTGGAGGAGGGGGAGGAGGAGGAGGGGGGAATCTTTGGTATTCTCTGACCTTGGTTGTTTTCTTATAGGCATTGAGGACCTCTATGCTGCACGTGTCAGAAAGGGGGCTGTGAAAATATTTACAGACACCTCACATCTTAGACATAAGCTGTTTCAACTCCTACCCTCAAAACGACACTATAGAGCACTGCACATCAGAACAACTAGATACAAGAACAGTTTTTTCCCGAATGCCATCACTCTGCTAAACAAATAATTCCCTCAACACTGTCAAACTATTTACTAAGTCTGCACTATTATTAATCTTCTCATTGTTCCTATCACCCATCTCCTCCTATTTATGACTGTATGACTGTAATCTTGTTGCTGGTATCCTTAAGATTCATAGTATGATTTGATGTTTCCTAGTATGATTTGATTGCTTATTTGTACCCTATGACTATCGTTAAGTGTTGTACCTTATGATTCTTGACGAATGTATCTTTTCTTTTATGTACACTGAGAGCATATACACCAAAGACAAATTCCTTGTGTGTCCAATCACACTTGGCCAATAAAGAATTCTATTCTATTCTATTCTATTCTATTCTATTCTATTCTATTCTATTCTATTCTATTCTATTCTATTCTATTCTATTCTACTCTATTCTACTCTACTCTACTCTACTCTACTCTACTCTACTCTACTCTACTCTACTCTATTCTATTCTATTATTTCATTACCAAACTAGGTATCATCATCATCAGTGCCAGGAGGTAGGAGGAAGAGGAACCTGAAAGTCCAATCCACTTCCCGTACACAGGGACCAAAGACCTCACTTGCAAAGCTTCTGGCTTTGTCCACTTCCTGGAGAGGACTTCTGCTCTACTGCCCAGGGGGACAGTTCCAAAACTGGGGTGCAGCCAGATCCCCTTCTCACTTTTTTCCTTGTCGTGCTAGAACAGGGGAAAACAAGGCAGACATTCTTTGAAAAAGCAAGAAACCAAGATGCCATGATGCCTGATGTTTTGAAAAGGCAAAGGAAGAGGTGGGGGATGAAATAGCAGTTTCCACCAATGAGAAGCCGCCCCACCCTTTAGCTGTTGAGGAAGTGCTGCAAAACAACTCAGCTTTCCTCTAGAATTATATATAGCACAAATTGAGCTACATACAGTTCATTGTCTCAGATTTCTAGAGGCCCCGTGATGGTCTGGCAATATGACAGAATAGCAGAGTCAGAAGGGACCTTGGAGGTCTTCTAGTCCATCCCCCTGCACAAACAGGAAAACCTCTACCATTTCAGACAAATGGTTGTCCAATCTCTTCTTTAAAAACTTCCAGTGTTGGAGCACCCACAACTTCTGGAGGCAAGTTGTTCCACTGATCAATTGTTCTCACTGCCAGGAAATTTCTCCTTTGTTCTAGGTTGCTTCTCTCCTTGATTAGTTTCCATCCAGTGTTTCTTGTCCTGCCTTCAAGGTGCTTTGGAGACCCCTTCTTCTTTGGGGCAGCCCCTCAAATATTGGAATATTGTTAGCACTGCTATGCAAAGAGAATGCTCATTTCAGATCAGAGTATTTCTAATGGATGGGTAGACACCAGAAAGTCCAGCTAGACCTAATTATACATTAGATTTTCTGTCTGAATCTATATTTGTTATATGGCTTATTGGTGATACTAGGATTTAGGGACTTTTAAGCCAGTGGGCTTATATAGATCCATCTTTTACACCCCTTTATACTGTTCCTCTCTGTTCTTTCTCCCTCTACAGGAATTCTAGGATAAGGAGGAAAAGGATGAAGTGATGGATGCCAGCATCTGATGCATCATTGTTGTCAGAAGGATGATTTTGAATACATTCTAAATGCAAAACAACACATTTTACATCATTCACGTGATGATGTCATGACATGGATGGTATCACTTACCTTCCCTGAAAATATCCATTAGGAAGGGTAGGATCAGGGGTGAAATCCAGCAGGTTCTAACAGGTTCTGGAGAACCAGTAGCGGAAATTTTGAGTAGTTCAGAGAACCGGCAAATACCACCTCTGGCTGGCCCCAGAGTGGGGTGGGAATGGAAATGTTGCAATATCCTTCCCCTAACACACCCACCAAGCCATGCCCACAGAACCAGTAGGGAAAAATTTTGGATTTCACCCCTGGATAGGATCCGATACATCCAGTTTTCTTTTATATATTCAAGAATGCGGAGGGTTTCTGAGCTCTTGCTTGTAAAGTATTACAATTTTCTAGCTGGATTCATGCAACTGATTAAATCTATGTTTAACTGAATCATGTTTTGCTGAATCAGTCCAATTGGCAGAATGCACAAAACACACGGAGTCACGAAGCGGCTAAGCATATTTTTTTACTCCTGGACAGGAGATTTATATTTTGCTTTTTGTTCAGGAATTCAAAGTGGCGTAGGTTGCAGTTCCTTCTCCTGTTTTTGTCTACAACCTTGTGGAGATATAGTTTGGGCTGAGAGGGAGGGACTGGCCCAAAGTCCCATCCCATCCCGTCCCCCATGGGGAGACTAGACTAGAGTAAGTCTCCCCGTTCCTTTGTTCAGCTCTTTAACCACTGTACCACACAATTACATATGAATCGAGCAGCTCAGACAAGACAGGAAAAAAATGTGGCTTTCCTTTTGGCCAGATTTCCAAACTCTTACAACAACAGCCCTAATATAATTAGGCAGCCAACAAGTGAAGACAGGTAGATTATATGAAGAAACTCAGGCACGCTACATTGATCCTAAAACATGTTGAAACATAAAGGAGAAAGTGCGGCTGAATGAAGCAACCCGTTCTTACTACTGTACGGACCAAGTTATCTTTTTTTGAAAGGACTTAGTCCCTCCCTAGCCAAGGAGGGGCTTGTCTGCCTTTTCTTTTTAAAAGGAGCTGGCTGCATCTGCTAACTGGCTCTGCTCAGAATATTCTCTCCTACTGGGACTGAGGAAATAGCAGCTTGTTTTTGATGGCCAGCTAATTTTTGCTTTATGTCTTTCTCATCAACCCGGAAAGGCAGATTTCCTTCTTTCTAGTTTTTATTTTTTCTCCATCCCCCTGGAACTGAAGTCATTTTTCCCACGGTATCGCTTTGTATCTGCAGGTGGAAGATCACCTGCTCAGCTTGGAAGGGAACGAGAAGCTTCAAGGGACAACTGTCCAGAGACCTTCCTTGCAAGTAAGTCATTGTGCTGAAATCAGAAGCGTTCCTGGCTTTAGTTAAGTTGCAATCTTTGGAAAAAAACTTTACCGTCGGGGAGAGAATGTGTTGGGTGGGTTATGTTTCCTCACTGACATTTTTTCTGTGCCAAAGTAGAATCCGTTCTATTTGGTCCATGCTTCTGCCCAGCGATGGTTGAGATGACCATCAAGTAGGGCAATGAACGAGGCAGACTTAAGCAGAAAAAAAAATGGGGATCTCCTTGGCACAGGAAAGGTGCAAAGCTAGGAGCTGAATTCCTCTCTTTCATTGATGGGTTATCCTCCCCCCAACCCCCCCAAAAAACCAAAAACTAGTAGTTTTAGAATCGGGAACTGATATCTTCTCATTAAGACGAGAGATGCTTGTTTGTCTTCTAGTCCAACTACAAGTGTGTCTTAGACTCTCCGTCTGGAGAATCTCCAGAACAATTTAAGCACCTGAAGGCACTTACTTTGGAGCATGTGAATGCTTGGCTTTGCATGCATAAGCTGATGAGGCTTGCGCAATTCTTTTTGTGACTGCTATTATCACTATTCCTTTACTGAATGAAAGAGAGAGAGAGAGAGATTCCTCTGTCTTCAAATACACAAGTTATGAATCATATATCACCCCATTATCGGTGCCTTATGGCTTGATTCAACTCAATCTGGTTAATATTAGGAATCCCATCCTTATAATATTTTTCATGGCATTAAGCTACTGTGCCCTTATGAGGGTGGGGGGCAGGGGATACCAAAAGATTTGCTTGCCAAATGGATGATTCAATGAGAGTTGGTGCTTGTCCTCTTCCTATCTGAGAGGGCATGGATCCTGGAGGCTGACCAGCAACCCTCCATTCATATGTTCTCATGAATAAGGAAGACAAAAACTTGCTACCGGTTTGTTTTTTGCCTACCTTTAACTTATAGCCTTACCTGTTTGACTGTTTTAAACAGAGGTTGGGCACTTTGGCATTCTGCCTATGTGGATCCATTCACTCTTTCTACAAAGCATTTGTTGATTTACTGGGTGAAAAGAGGAAGGAATAATTGAAGGTGCACTGCAAAATATTTATCCAGAAATATTTATTTCTGAATAGAATAGAATGGAATGGAATAGAATTCTTTATTGGTCAAGTGTGATTGGACACATAAGGAATTTGTCCTTGGTGCATATGCTCTCAGTGTACATAAAAAGAAAAGATACATTCGTCAAGAATCATAAGGTACAACACTTAATGATAGTCATAGGATACAAATAAGCAATCGAATCATATTAGGAAAAAGTCAAACTGTAAGGATACAAGCAACAAGGTTACAGTCATACAGTCATTAGTGAAAGGAGATGGGTAGGAACGATGAGAAGATTAATAGTAGTGCAGACTTAGTTAAATAGTTTGACAGTGTTGAGGGAATTATTTGTTTAGCAGAGTGATGGCATTCAGGAAAAAACTGTTCTTGTGTCTAGTTGTTCTGGAACTAATTCTGGAATTCAGTCTGGTGTTCTAAAGCTATTCTCTAAGGAGGGGGGGGTCCAACCTTGGCAACTTTAGGACTTGTGGACTTCAGCTCCTAGAATACCCCCACAAATAGCTCCATTCTGGGAGCTGAAGTCCACAGTCTTAAAGTTGCCAAGGTTAGACACCCTTGTTCTAAAAGCTGATAAGGAGGCAGAAAAGTAGGATGAGATTCTGAAACAACTGGACCATCAAGGTAGGAATAGATGGCACCTCAGTGGTACTTGAGAGACATTTTAGGATTTTCATCTGAACATTAGAAGGGAAGTGGGAAGTTATCCTCAGTTTTCAGGTATAATGAACATTACTGCATACTCCTACTGGAAAGCCACTATGGTCCAATGAAAACTTGTTCGGTTTCAACCAGGAAGGTCTAGTTTGATTAATTCATAACCCTGCCCTGAATATTATTGGAGTCTTTACATTTAACTAATCTAGCAGGATGCAATAGAGATTTAAAATGAGATTTATTTTTATCGGTAAGAACCAAAATGGTAGATTCTACTTTCAGATAACATACTGGAGAAAAGAGACATTTATAATAGATTTTGGCACGTGTTTTGGCTAAGTCTCAGACCAGAGCAGACCAATTTGGTCCAATTGCAGGACTTCTCAAGACTACAGAACTGCTCCAAACTGATTGAGTGGTACCATGATGTTTTGAAAGTCTTTTGTGATTTCTAAAAGCTTCAGAAAAAGCCATACGTTGTGCCTGAGTTAGAAATCATGTTCTTTTCAGCTTTTTACCTGGAAAAATTGGAAGGGAAAAATGGAAAAGACTAATAGACACATGTCTACCTTTTATTAGGCACTCTCACTTTTTAATAGTAGCCAAGTAAATTTTGCATGCTCAGATCCGTGCGTAAGCGGATTTATGGAAGCTGGCCATCTTTCAACATTCCTCCAAATGTTGTGATGCAATTCTCCAGTCAAAACCTGCATGCAAAAGTACATTTCAGTAAAAATAATGTCCATGAATATATTAGAGGAATTGTGTGGGTGGGTGTCTATGTGTACAAAGTATGTGTTTTCCACAAAGTATCTATGCACAGAGAAATGGGGAAGAAAGCTTTGTGCAAAAGTAGAAAACTGAACTGAACTGAAGGACAGTTCACATGGAAGGGGGGGAAAGCAAAATCGATGGTTTTATAAATTCTTTTATTGATGCATTAATACGTTAAAGAATTTAACAAAATAATTTATTAATAAACCATCACAGAACAGTCTATAATAAGGTTAGATATTTGTCCAGATAGACCTCTGGGCATTTCTTTGGTGCAATCCAGCTGTAATCCAGCAATTGCTTAACCCAGCCATTGCAACATTTTGGGACTTGAAAAATCAATGCAGCCACTTCTTTCTCTTCTGCATTCATCCGTGACCTTGCCTTCGGCAAAGGCTTTTCAGTTGACATCACAGCTCTTGAGAATACATGGGGAAGTGAGAACGCATTATATAGGAACAGTCTGAAGTTGAGTTTAGGGACTCAAAGCATGCTTACCTGTTTTAGAATCGTAGACTCAAAGGGCTACCTTGAAGATCTTCTAGTCCAGGGGTCTCCAACCTTGGCAACTTTAAGCCTGGCGGACTTCAACTCCAGCAAAGCTGGCTGGGGAATTCTGGGAGTTGAAGTCCGCCAGGCTTAAAGTTGCCAAGGTTGGAGACCCCTCATCTAGTCCGATCACCTGCCAAGACAAAAGTCTACCATCTCAGACAAATGGTTATCCAGTCTTTTCATGGAGCACCCACAACTCTTCTAGCCTTACATGTAAAACTGAACAAATTATAAAAAGCAATTTTAGGATTTCCACAGTTTAGTTCCCCTACCTATAAGTGTTACCTGCTGGTGGAAAAAACTGCCACTGGGGATTCCCCTTAATATTTGATAGAATAACAAGGAACTTAAGAAGGAGTGTCTATTTACTTGTCAAGGGCACAGTGGTTTATCATAACAAATTCCACACCCAAGCCAGTTTAAATTCTTATAACTGTTTACCGATCTCTTTTCACTGTACTTAGAATTGCATACTTCTTCTACCTGTATCTTTCCATCTTTAATTAACGGATGGGCTTATCTTGTTCACAGTTTGACTGTATATTGCGTAAATTGTATTATTGCCCTGACCTTGTATATAGCTTTATTTGGTTTATGTTTGTGCCTCTTTACTTATTTTTTTTTTTTTTGTATGTTGTGATTGACTTTGACCGTGTTTTTCAATTATCATTTTTAAAGATAACGATTCTTGATTTTTTTCATTAATTGTATGAAAAACCAATTAGCAAAATAGTATTTAAACTTTAAAAAACACACAAATGAGACAACCTCAAACAAGGTAAAAATGTGAGCCAAGAAAGGAAAGAACAAAAATAAATTTTAAAAAACTGCCTTATATTTTATATTTATCAATAACTACTGATTTATTAATGAAAACACTATTGTAATTCCATCAGTACAAATATTATAAAATATTACAAATATTAACTACAGTAACTGTGACCATTTTCCTCAGCTTCCTTATTCTCAATGTGTCTGCCTATTTTTGTTTTTTCTTTTGCAACTTTACTGATTTGTGCTGCCTTCATGTTCCAGTGTGATTGTCAATTTTTTAATATAGTTTCACAACTGTCATTCAAGATCCTTGCTACAATCTCCAGCCTGTTTTAGTTTATTCTTAGTTTCCTTGTTTTCACTTTTACCCATGTTCATATTTTATATTTTTAATATTAACCAAGGAGCGAGAAGAAAACAACTTTGAGGGGTCCTTGGTACTCTCTGAGCCTGATTGTTTTCTTGAGGTAACATCATCAGTGCTAGACAATGTTATCTAGTCTAGGGGTCACCAACCTTTCGGACTGCAGGGACCACTAAATTCATAATTTTAAATCTTGTGGACCAGTAATATGATCTGTCTAATGACCGGCTGGGTGGGTGTGGCTAGGTTGTCATGTGACTGGGTGGGCGTGGCCAAGTCAATGTCACTCATGTCACCTCGCTAGCCTCTACTCGCCCCTCCCCTCCCTGCCCCTCCTCGTCTGCCCGCCCAGGCTCCTTAGGACCCCAACAGGAAGCAGTTGTTGGAGCTAAGCAGCCACCATGAGAAAGTTGGCAAAACAGCTCATTTCAAATTGGATCTGACCGAGAAGGAGGCTCAGTAGAAGCACCTCACTGAAGACTACGAGCATAGGCTTTCCAAGCAGAGGGAAGACCTGCGGGAGTACAAAGCCAGGTACCGGTGCCTGGAGGCTCAGTGGGCTGAGATGGTTAGCCAGTTCCAGGCCATGAAGTAGTCCCACTGGAACAAGGTCCTCTGGCTCTTTGCCACCAGCAGCACTTCCCTCCAGCCTTCACCCAAAGCCCTGCACAAGGAGGCTGAAACAGACCCCAAGTCGGAATTTCTGTCCCCCTCCAGCCCACCCAAAAAGAAGGGGGAGACTCTCTGCAGCAACACAAACATTCATTGCATGTATCTGTCCCAGGGGCCGTAGTCTGAGGACCCCTGATTTAGTGCAATATAAAAAATGCAAATAATTTTTCTGCGGACCACCAAAATTTTCTTGTGGACCACCAGTGGTCCAGGGACCACCAATTCGTGACTGCTGACATTCTAGTCTGTTATTTAGTTTGAAATATCTCCCAGAAAACAGCCAAGCCCAGGACCCCTCATTTTAACCCTGAGCTACAAATAATCTCCTTTCTTGAAAACAACTTTTTCCATTTGCCCCGGTGGACAATATCTTTTCATGCTAGACACCGGGCCATCCTGTCCGTTTCATGTTTGGATTGTCAGACGTGACTCTCAGCCGCGAGCAGTTTATCAGACTCTAAGAAATATTTTTCTTTTGCCCTTTTTTCAGCCAACTAAATGGGGAGAGGGAGAACACTTAAGGAATGAATGGAAGGGAATCCCTTGGCTGAAGCCAAGCATCTAAAAAGACACTGGACCCGAAAGGGAGGGAGAGAGATGAGGAATGAAATTCATGAATAAGAATAGCAGTGATAATGCAATAAAGAAAAAGAGAAGATGCATGGAAGGCAGGCTATTCCTGTTGACTTCTGCTGCTCCATTTACCTGACAGATAACTCAGTAGAAGAGAATATTTGTAGCTCAGGGATGAACTGTAAACTCCTTTGGTGCTCTCTAAACTTGGTTTTCTTGCAAACATTTCAGTTGTGTTATACGTAAACAGAGAGCAAATCCCATTTCCCTTGAGCACTGATGTGGTTATCTAGTTGGGTAATGAAACATCTTCAAGAAGACAACAAAGCTCAGAGAGTACCAAGGATCATACAGTCCTCCTCCTCCTCTTCTTCTTCTTCCTCCTCCTCCTCCTCTCCACAAACCCCTCTCCCTTCTAGCACGGATGATGTTACCTATTTGGGTAGTGAAACATCTGCAAGAAAAGAACCAAGTTCAGAGAGTACCAGGATCACACAGTCTTCCTCCTCCTCCTCCTCCTCCTCCTCCTCCTCCTCCTCCTCCTCCTCCTTCTCTCCACAAACCCCTCTGCCATCTAGCACTGACAATGTTACTTAGTTGGGCAATGAAACATCTGCAAGAAAACATCCAAGCTCAGAGAGCATCAAGGACTCCACATTGACAGACGAAAATTGCCCAAAATTATAATCTTCAATTGAAAAAAAACCTATCAGTTTATATTTTCCATAAAGCAAGACGGGAAAAGGATCCATTTCAGCAGTAATCTTTTCATAGACAGAGGGCCTCTGAGTTCAGTCACAGTATAGATATCACTGAATTAAATGCCTGGTTTGGCTTTACATCATCTCTTCTCATCTCCATTTTAGGAAGTTTTCTTTAATGGTAAAAACAGTTGCTTTTGGAAGGGGGTGGTGGGGCAATTTCTGTTTAAAAAGACAAAATGTGCCTTTGTAAAAGTATATCCGGCAGCAGGTCTCATCAATTACCTCTTTTGACCACTGGATTAAAACTAAAGACAACAGTTGGATGAACATCTGGATAACCACTAATTAAACCTAAAGTCAACGGTTGGATGAACATCTGGATAACCCCTAATTAAGCCTAAAGACAACGGTTGGATGAACATCTGGATAACTAATTAAAACTGAAGGCAACAGCTGGATGAACATCTGGATAACCACTAATTGCTCATCCCTGACAAATTACAGGCCCAGTTCATTGTTCTGGCTAACCCATTGACTGGGCTCCATTAACGGTGCTTAACCAGATCAGTTACAAACTTAATAACTTCGTTTGCTTAACACGCTAACCCTGGCTAGTTTTTAGCCTTAATCAGGTCAGTTACAAATCCGGCAGCTTAGTTTGCTTTAACGTAGTCAGCTAGCTAGGCCGATCGTTTTATTGCTTGCGATGTTCTGTGAAACCAGGAATCTGATTAGCTTCTGATTCTATGTGGAAAATCAAAAAATAGGTCAACTCAGCCGCCAGTTTAAGCCGGTTATTGGAACCCAGATATTATGCAAACTGTTATTTACATAACCCGAAGGATGTTGAAACCTCAAACTGGGTGAAGTTTACCAAAGTTGTGGGTGCACCTTCTAAAACATTTCAAAAATGGTTACCACCTTTTCATTTTGAATGTGGAAGGAGATGCCATGACAGCCGACTCACATTTCTGACGGTTGCAGTGTCCCGGGGCCATGCTGCAATCCCCTTTTGTGACAAGCAAAGTCAGTGAGGAAACCAGATTCATTTAACTAATTTTACTAATTTAACAACGGCAGTGATTCAGTTAGCAAATGCGACAAGAAAAGTCATAACGTGGGGCAAAACTCTACTTAACAAAATAGGTTTGGGGCTCAGTTATGGTTGCAAGTCGAGGTTTACCTGTGTAAGACTTTAAAGTACAGGTAGTCCTTGACTTACAACAGTTCATTTAGTGACCATTCAAAGTTACAGCGGCACTGAAAAGAGTGACTTATAACCAGTGGTGGGTTTCAAATTTTTTTACTACCGGTTCTGTGGGCATGGCTTGGTGGGCAGGGTTTGGTGGGCGTGGCAGGGGAAGGATACTGTAAAATCCCCATTCCCACCCCACTCCAGGGGAAGGTTACTGTAAAATCCCCATTCCTTCCTGATCAGCTGGGACTTGGGAGGCAGAGAATAGATGGGGGTGGGGCCAGTCAGCATTTTTACTACCGGTTCTCCGAACTACTCAAAATTTCCGCTACCGGTTCTCCAGAACTGGTCAGAACCTGCTGAAACCCACCTCTGCTTATGATAGTTTTCCACACTTACGACCATCCTCATGGTCATGTGATCAAAATTCATATCCTTGGAAACTGACTTGTATTTATGACATTGTAGTGTGGTGATATCATGTGGCCATTTTTTGCAACCTTCTGACAAACAAAGCCAATGTGGGGAAGGCAGATTCACTTAACAACCGTGTTAAGTGAATCATTTGCAGTGATTCACTTAACAACTGTGGCACGAAAAGTCATAAAATGGGGCAAAATTCACTGAACAAGCAACAGAAATTTTGGGTTTAATTGTGAATGTAAGTCAAGGACTACCTGTATACCTAATTTCAATTAGATTTAGAAGTAAAGCAAGATCATTTGTTTTAGTTTGGGCAAATTTTAGTGGCTACTTTCTCGTAAACGGCCTCCAGAACTCAAGAACCATGTAAGGACTCTGTCCCCAGTAGCATACCCTGGATGTAAGCCTTCCTGGATTGATCCAAGAGTGGGGTTAGCCTAAGATGGTGCTGAAAAATATTTCCAGTTGCCCAATTGTGTTATTTCCCTGCAAAAGGGCCTTCTCTCATCCAGCCTTAGTCTCAGGCTGCTTGCCAACTTTTTGTCCAACAGTCTCTTAGTCACTCTTTTAAGTGGACTTTATTGCAACACATATCTGCAAATAGTAATTATGAAAGGCTGGCATGATTTCATCCCTTACCAAAAATACACTGAATAACACACACACACAAATATACACACAGAGACATACACACAGAGACACAAATAAAACAGACACTGATCATCTGTCAAATTAATCTTCATTATGGTCATAGGCCAGCTTAATAACATTGTTCATATATACAAATTCTTATATGGGTATATATCTGGAATATGTCTCAGCCAACTTTTAGAGTTAAGCTTTTCTAAAAGCAGCATTGCTCAATAATGTAAAATACAATAAAGTGTATTCAAGAGATCACATTGGATGAGGGTTTTTACAACTTCAAAACATTTATACTGTAAGTGTTAACACTTATAACTTATCGGTGTTAACACTTATAACTCTAATGCTCCAGTAGATAATTAATTTGATTTTTTTTTGTCATGGTGCTTCATGGTACTAACCTTAAGAGACCTTTCTTGACTTTCCATCTAAAGGTGGTGCTTTTACAGGCTGCTTTCTTTGATTTAGAGATCATGCTGTCAATATTTAATTTCAGCTTTATGTCTCTATAGGGATGCGGTGGCTCAGTGGCTAAGATGCTGAGCTTGTCGATTGAAAAGTCAGCAGTTCAGTGATTCGAATCCCTAATGCCACGTAATGGGGTGAGCTCCCGTTACTTATCCCAGCTTCTGCCAACCTAACAGTTCGAAAAAAAATGCAAGTAGAAAAATAGGGACCACCTTTGGTGAGAAGGTAACATCATTCCGTGCGCCTTTGGCATTTAGTCATGCCGGCCACATGACCACGGAGACGTCTTTGGACAGTGCTGGCTCTTTGGCTTTGAAACGGAGATGAGCACCGCCCCCTAGAGTCAGGAACGACTAGCACATATGTGCGAGGGGAACCTTTAGCTTTATGTCTGTATAAAAAGGCAGAGAGAGAAAAAGAGAGAGAGAATAAAAGTGTTCTACATGCCTACTGAAGCTATTAAAAGTTAATTGTACTTATACTGTAAGATGCATGATAATGAGAATTCTAAGCAATTCAGAGAATATACTTCAAATGGGCAATCTTACGCATGTACAAGCAGCCTCCAGGTTAAGAATGTCTGACTTACAAATAGCTCATATTTACAAACAGACTGCCATTAAAGCCTATTATATTTTAAAACTGAGTTAAATACAATGGTTCGTAATACAAAATGTAGGCTCTACTTTGTGATGCTCATGAAAACATTGTATGGCTTCAAGAGTTCATCGGCTTCAGGGAGGACAACGCCTTCTGACATTTAAAAAATCCTTTTTTCAGACTGATTGAATTAAGCTAGGCATTCAAGAGACTGTTCACCCAACGAGATCAATAGACAGATCAATAGAGTCAAATTGATTCCTTAAATTTGATCCTGAATCATTGTTTTTCATTCCATATTATTGCTTGGATCTTTCTACTTCCACCTAATCTCTTAATCTCTAGGCAAAGATAGGTAACCTCCAGTTTTCAGGTGTTGCTCTTAGCATCCTTGACCATCCTCACAGATGTAATTCAGCAACATCTGGATGTTGAATTGGAAAGGCCACAGGTCCCTAAATAACAGGGAATTGGCTGAAAATAAAACTTGGGAGCCAACCAAGTGATCACTTAGGACATTGCCGAGATCCCTTCCTTCCATTGTACATTAATGATCCATCAACTATTACATTAGTCAGTAGTCTTGGCTTGCAAACTATTTTGTGCTTTAAACCTGACAATGAATATAAAGTGCTTGTTGGAGCCAGTTGATCAAATATAGTAGCGGCCAAAATTGTGGAAACCTTTTGGGAAAAGTGTATTTTTTTGGTTTGATGGCTAATAACATCACTTTTTTTTGGAGTTTCAAGATAGTTATATTCCACTGTTGGAATGGCCTGGGAATAGCCCAGACCTTAACCCAATTGAAAATCTATGGAGCCGACTAAAGAAACTTGTTAGTCAGAAGTGACCCCGCAATAAAACCCAGTTAATAGAAGCCATCATTCAACCTTGGTTTCACATTATATCAGCTGCAGAACTAAAAGACTTGGTTCGCTCCATGGGAAGATGTTGTAAGGCCGTAATTCATGCTAAACGTTACCCAACTAAGTATTAACTGACATGGTGATAATTTTTGTATATTTCATTTTTTTCTATGGTGATCATTTTTGTTTATCTCGTTTTTTCTATGTGTTTCACTTTTCTTCTTTATACTGTAACTGCTATTCTAATAGCAAATTCTTTATAAAAGTTATTGCATTACATTCTTGATTAAATTATCTTTCCATTGATATATAACTTTATGGTACTACTCCAAAAAAAAGTGGTGTTATTAGCTAGTTTTAGAAAATACACTTTTCCCAAAAGGTTTCCACAATTTTAGCCACTACTGTAGCTAATGATGTTCAGTTAAGAAGATAGAATGTTTGGAAAATGACATGCTACAGTTACTACCAGAATGCACATCAAAGATTTTTATAGTGCAACAACATTAGGCATGAAATTGCAAATGATGAGGAAGGCAGTGTTTGTGAAGCATTGTATGATTACAGTGTTGGTAAAAATATTTCAGAACCAACATTACTGGATGCAACACAACTAAAGACAGTAAGTGCATTCACAACTACTTTTAAGATATTTGTTGGGAGTCAAATCAAATGGGGGATTGAAGGCTAAAACGTATGAAGAACAGTTGCAGGAATTGGGTAGGTCTAGTTTTAAGAACAGAAGGACTGGGGTGACATGATAGCAGTGTTCCAATATCTAAGGAGCTGCCAGAAAGAAGAGGGGAGATCAACCTATTTTCCAAAGCACCAAAGGCAAGTCAAGAATCATTGGAAACTAATCCAAGAGAGAAGCAACCTAGAACTAAGGAGAAATTTTCTGAGAGTGAGAACAATTAATCAGTGGAACAACTTGCCTTCGGATGTTATAGGTGCTTCATCACTGGAGGTTTTTAAGAAGAGTTTGGACAGCCATTTGTCTGAAATATTATAGGCTCTCCTGCTTGAGCAAAACCATAAAAAAGTGAAAATTAGAATATTTTGGACATGTGATGCAACACCCGGAAAAATACGGCATCCTTCACTTAATCCTCCAGGGAAAAATTGAAGGCAAACGAGGTCCAGGCAAAAGAAGAACATCATGGCTTCAAAATCTAAGGAACTGGTTTGGACAAAACTCAGCAGCACTTTTTCATGAGGCTTTTGATAAAAATAGGATCGCCAACGTCCAGTGACAGTTATGGCACAAGATGAAGAAAAAGCTTGAGCAGGGGGTTGGACTAGAAGACCTCCAAGGTCCCTTCCATCTTGGTTATTCTCCGTTATTCTGTTTGTTAGTCTGTTATATGCCACTGAGTGCTACACAATTCATGACCTACTAACCATAAGGGGCAGTGGGGTATAGATACCTACTTTGCCTCTGCCTGTTTTTAATCTATGAAATAGCTAATTAGAGGTTATTCCCTTCTCTCATTCTTCCAGGCAAATAAATGTACACAGAACACTTTTTTGGGAGTGTTTTCCTGATAGGATAGACATACTTAGCTGCCAATCTTTGCTAATCCCTATGATTTATTTCCTGAGAATAATTTTTCTTTCTGCTCGTTTTAAAATTTGCTTTGAGATTAGATTCTGATGCGCAGGAATGTTGACACTAGGACAAAATACTTCAAACTCCCACAACATCTGTCTCATAAATCCAGCACGGTTAAAGCAAAAATGTAAACAAGCAGGAGAATAAAAATTTCCAATGTAAGATATTCCTGTATATCTCTGTCGGGAGCCTCAGTTTTGCCACGGGTGCATTGCATTGGGCGTTCATTTGAGCAGACGTGGGGAAAACACGAATGTCTTCATATTTATTCTCATTTGATCAGCTGCACAGATGTGGCATTGTGTTTTGTTTGTTCATTTTATTTTAGCAGTCACTTTTAGCATTCCAAAATTCATCTCTTCTTTCCTTTGCTGGCCAAAGAATCTGCCACTTGGTTTGGTAGCAGTTCTGGTTTGCAGGAGTGTGTTTAAGTTATGGCTGAAAATTTAATCACCCAGTTTTCTTTCTCTGCTGTACAGGAAGTCCCCACTTGACACTCATGTTCTGTGACCATTCGAAGTTAAATGCTGCTCTATGAGGAGACTTATGACTGTTCCTCAAAGTTGTGGCCGTTGCAGCATCCCCATGGACCATATGGTTCTGATGCAGGTGCCTGGCAACCAGCTTCCAATTATGACTGACACAGCATCTTGCATTCATATAACTATTAAGAGTCGTGGTAGCACAGTGGTTAGAGTGCAGTACTGCAGGCTATTTCTGCTGACTGCTGGCTGCCTGCAATTTGGCAGTTTGAATCTTATCAGGCTCAAGGTTGACTCAGCCTTCCATCTTTCCGAGGTGGGTAAAATGAGGACTCAGATTGTTGGGGGCAATATGATGAGTCTGTAAACTGCTTAGAGAGGGAGGGCTGTAAAGCACTGTGAAGCGGTACATAAGTCTAAGTGCTATTGCTAGTATCATTCCCATTCATTATCACATATCTTCAGTGCCTGGAACGTCAATGGGGAAGCCAGCAGGAAGTAGAAAATGGCAATCACATAATCATGAGATGCTGCAGCTATGCTGGATTCGCCTTAACAATGGCAACTGGGATTACTGGAGCTGCCGTCATAAATCAGCCCAGTCACGTGACATTGTGTCTTATGACTCTCTTAGCAACAGAATTGCCTGCCTCAATTACCATCGTTAAGTGAGGAGTTTCTGTAATTATTCTATTAGAAAAGGTTTTTTTTTGTATCCATAGGAAGTGAACCCCACTGACTGCATTAATGTTTATTTCCAGTTAAGTGAATGTAGGAATACACTGTACTCTAAACTTATCCTTTAATTTTAACTAAGTCTCTTCTAAGCAAGACAAAATTGGAATCCAACATGAAATTCATTCCAGCCATATATATATAATTTTCTACTCTAACCCTTTAAGTTTTATTCTGTGTTTAGTTCTCATTTTTTCCCAATGGTTTGGTTTCTTTTTTCTTTTTTTTTTAAAGATCGCTGAATTGTTTTTACGTCAATCACTGTTTTGTTTTGTTGCTTTTTCTAAAAAAAAAAAAACAAAACCCTTACTCATTTCTGGCTTTCTTATTCAAATAAATGCTGGAGTTTCTTACAACAGAGATCAAAATCAAGTTATCAGGAAATTCAACAGCAGATAGTGATTGCACGTAGCCAACTGAAGTACCGTTTCGATAAATTTCTGAGCTGCCAGGTAGATTTAAAACTAAGCAAATAAACAGAGCGGGAAACATTTTGGGATGTGTCTTAAACTTTCCACGAAACGATTGTGTTTTTATTATGTAACTGAGAAGATTTTAAGATTGGCAGCATTGTTCCTGCAAGATGCTGTTCTGGTTTTCATTGTTGTTTCAGCTGGTCATGTTCACACAGCATCTCCTAGCAAAGCCCCTGCTGTGCTTCTGGCTCTAATCAAGAACATCCCAAGAAGACAGTTAGGAGCTGAAAAGCATTTTTGAACCAATCAGATTAGTCTGTGATCTAATTAAAACCAGGAAATGAGAGCAGGCTACTTCTGCTGATCACTGGCTGCCAGCAGTTTGGCAGTTCAAATCTCACCAGGCTAAAGGTTGACTCAGCCTTCCTGTCAGGTGAAATGTCTAACTTGCTTGTATATCTATTCCATACTACCCTGCAAGGGTTAACCCAACCACACAACCCATTATCCCCATAATCCCACCTTACCTTAAAGCTCCTCCCTTTGAGTACAAAAGGCCTCTCCCTCGTGGTCATCCAGCAGTTCCAGTTCCACATTTGTAAGGAAAGGACATAGGTCAGATACAGATGTAAAAGTAAGCTAATTCTATATATTTGAATATTTAATAAATAAGGGGAGATGTTAAGAAGTAAAAAAATTAAAAAAAAAATTACAATTAAATTATATATTTTCTTACAAACATTTTAACACACCATTTTAGGTCAGTCGACACAAGCTACAATACATTTTAAAAATGTGAACTGTACATAATTTTATAATATATTTTTATTTTAATCTCATCATTAATTTTTTCGGAGAATCGAGTTCAATGGATATTCGATCTTTGTCTCATTCTAACTCATGAAAAAAAAAGACAAAACGCGATTCTCCTATCCTTATTCTCTTAGACTGTACAGTTTAGATTACGGACCATTTCATCATAAAGCTTTTGAATAAAAAAAATGTCCACTATTTTGTGAAAAAAAAATAGTGAACATAATGTGAAAAAAGCGGACTGTCCGCTCAAATAGTGGACACCTGGCAACCAGGGACAAAATTCACTTAACGCTCTTGTCAGGCAACAGAAATTTGGAACTCAGTTGTGGTTGAAAGTTGAGGTATGTATGAATGTATGTATGTAGATTCTGGATGAAGAAGTGATTGGAGGCAGACCAAAGCTTAAATTTTACTTAACATAATTTAAATGTGGATGCCATTAATTGTCAGTTTAATGGAAGAGTCTCCATCTGATTAGTCTCTATCGATGTAATAATATTAAATCTCCATCACATTGTAAAGTACACTCGGCAAAACAGGGTGGGGCACTGGAGCCAACATGCAAGGCCTTTTTACGGGGTCAAGCTTTTTAGCAGCAGCTGCCAAACAAACTGGAATTCTTTCCGAGCACAAAATCTTCTTTAACAAGATTTATTGCGATGAAAAGGATGGAGTTACAACAATTTCAGCAGTTGACTATTTCACTTTCAATTTATTTCGCAATAAAAATATTCCAAGAATATCAATAAAGGGTAATTTTACATGAGACTGTCTGCTTTTGGAAGATGGCATATCCAGACTTCAAACTGTTTAAAGATCAAGGACCACGAAAAGGGAGCATGGTAAATAGCACACCCTTTACCTGGTCATACACGCCTCAGCCTCCGCTGGATAAATGGTGTTTCCTTTCAAAATCGTAATAATTGTTTTTTCATATATTCTGATATCTGTAAATTAATAGGTACTTGTTGGAAGAAATCTCCTTCTGGGTTCAGTTCCAAGTGGGGAAAAAGACACTGGACACATGGAGACTTTTCGGAAAGATGGTTTTAATGATGGACAGGATCACAGGCCTTGATGATGTTGGGTGAAGAAAACAAAATGGCAGGGATGCTGAGAGTGCCTGGGTTTTATGCCCTCTCTGGGCTTTTTGAATTTGAGCTTATATTCTGATTGGTTGTCATATTCCCATGGGGCCATGCAGGGGCAACTCTGTAGGTTGTGTTTGTGAGTCCCAAGCTCGACTGAGCCTTGCTGGGTGATGTAATCTTATTTATTTATTTATTTATTAGTTCGATTTATATGCCGCCCTTCTCCGGAGACTCAGGGCGGCTTACAATGCGTTAAGCAATAGCCTTCATACTTTTGTATATACCTGCTTAATAGGGCTTTCGGGGGCCATTAAGCGGTGTTCTTTTTTTTTAATACAAAGTCAGCTTATTGCCCCCACAATCCGGGTCCTCATTTTACCTACCTCGAAAGGATGGAAGGCTGAGTCAACCTTGAGCCTTGAGATTTGAACTTGCAGTAATTGCAGGCAGCTGGCAGCTAAGTACTACTTTAACAGCACTTAGTCCACTGCGCCACCAAGGCTCATCTTGCCATGTGGTGAGATGGGTCAGAGGGCTAATCCTACCTTTGTTGGAATTTGGGTGAAGGCATTTGCCTATGAATAGACCTAGCTATCTCTTTATCTCTTAAGTGTGGACATCTGCTGTGGGCTAGTGAGGATGGTGGGGGCTATTAAGAGTGAGTCTGTTTCCTGCTTAAAAACATGTTTCTCCGTTTTTCAACCAGGGAAATATAATATTCTGCCTTTTTAATATTTCCTAGAAGATTTCATTTTCCTAGGAGAGAGTGGGTGCTAACTTCCTACATACTATTTTAACAATCCAGTAGTCTCTTTTGTCCTTGTGTTAGGTGATACATTTTTGACCTTAAGAGTGATGTGTTACTAAGTGAGAGCAATTAATGAATGGAAAACCTTGCTTCCTTGAGTTTTGGGGTGCTCCATCACTGGAGATTTTCAAGAAAAGATTGGATATCCATTTGCCTGGGACTGCTGTCTTGGGCAGGGGCTTAAACTAGAAGACTTCCAAGGTCACATCCAGGCTTATGATTCTGTGATTCTAAGTGTTGTAGTTAATCCTACATCTCCTTTTCTATCCATCCGTGATCAAGAGTTTTACACAAACACACACACACACACAAATAAATGTTTGAAATATAATTATTCACCTCTGTTTTCATTGTGCTTTTTGTTCTTTACTTTCAGGGAACAACACAGATAACTTTCGATGTCTCCACGATGACTACTGCACGATTACTCAAGTAGACTTCTTGGGTCAGTCTTCCGGAATGGAGCCTTCACCATCATCAGATTAATCCCAGCAAGTTCACAGACCATCTGAAGTTGAGCGGGTTAGTATGAAAACTGTCATTGAAGAAGAATTCTTGATGCCTTTATGTTTTAAAGAATACCATGGCAACGTATTACTTAAATTAGAGTCAACGGGAAAATCAAATGCCAGCTAGTAATAATGGAAGAACTGCGTTGAACAAGCAGACATAAACAACTATGCGATAGTGTGTTCTTTAGAAAAGATGGCTCAACTTGGGGAGGTTTCTTACAAAACTACTTCAACCAATCGAAAACTAAAGTCAGGCCAAATATGAAGTCAGATTCTTTTTTTTCTTTTTTGCTAGCATACAATCAGCAACATTAAATGGGAGAAGTTCTCCAGAATTTCGCTAGTTCTGTTGGGAGGTTTTGGAGGTCAACTCTAAAACCTTCAGTCTTAGATCCAGACAACCCACTGGTCAAAGTTAAAAGGGAAATTTATGATTCAGCACAGCTTAAATTAGAAGATTGCACCATTTGGGCAAACAGGAGGCTTTAAACCTAAATAAGGTTTGCAAGTGAAGACTTAACTTAGTTCGGGCTAGTTTCCCTCTATCCCCTCCTCCTCCAGCTTCTTTAACAGTTCCACAAAGATGTCAAGAAAGCAATATTCTATTGAGCTGATGCAGGGTGTGTGTGTGTGTGTCAGACTCAATTTCATTGAGGACCGCATCAGAGTTGTGTTTGACCAGTTGAGGGGTTGGGGTGGACGTGGCCAGGGTGGGCATGGCCAGCTCGATGTCACCCGTGTCAGGGGTGCCTGTGTTGACCCAAGCCAGTGAAAACAGGCTCCTGAGCTCCGTTTTCGGCTGCGATGGCCGCCTGCAACCCTCTGCCAGCAAAAATGGAGCTTGGGGGGGGGGGCTCGCATGCATTTTCACTCGCAGAGGCACCATGGGCTGGTCCTTTGCTGTTTCTACGGCTGCCCCGTGGGCCAGATCTAAACACCCTGTGGGTTGGATCTGATCCCTGGGCCTTGAGTTTGACACCCCTGAGCTAATGGATCTGCTGAGCAGCTAACATTTAGATAACAAGATTTAAGTCAAAAGCCTTTTTTGGCATCCTGTCACAGGTGGCTCACACCTGTGATCCCTGGATCTGGTTTCTGACTTTGGCTATGTTGAACCTTTCTCCCCCCCACACACACACCATATTGCTTTTTTACAAAATCACACACATAGACCTCCACAAACACACAAACACCTGCCCCATCTGAGTGACTCAGAGATACATTCGAGCCATTTCCTTCATCGCCTCTCCTAGTCTGCAGCCTCCCTGACTCTCCTCACTCAGAATAGAATAGAATGGAATGGAATGGAATGGAATGGAATAAGAATAGAATAGAATAGAATAGAATAGAATAGAATAGAATAGAATAGAATAGAATAGAATAGAATAGAATAGAATAGAATAGAATAGAATAGAATTCTTTATTGGCCAAGTGTGATTGGACACACAAGGAATTTGTCTTTGGTGCATATGCTCTCAGTGTACATAAAAGAAAAGATACATTCGTCAAGAATCATAAGGTACAACACCTAATGATAGTCATAGGGAACAAATAAGCAATCAAATCGTACTAGGAAACAATCAATATAAATCGTAAGGATACAAGCAACAAAGTTACAGTCATACAGTCATAAGTGGGAGGAGATGGGTGATAGGAACGATGAGAAGAATAATAGTAATAATGCATACTTAGTGAATAGTTTGACAGTATTGAGGGAATTATTTGTTTAGCAAAGTGATGGCATTCGGGAAAAAACTGTCCTTGTGTCTAGTTGTTCTGGTGTGCAGTGCCCTATAGCGTCATTTTGAGGGTAGGAGTTGAAACAGTTTATGTCCAGGATGCGAGGGATCTGTAAATATTTTCACAGCCCTCTTTTTGGCTCGTGCAGTATGCAGGTCCTCCATGGAAGGCAGGTTGGTAGCCATTGTTTTTTCTGCAGTTCTAATGATCCTCTGAAGTCTGTGTCTCTTTTGTTGGGTTGCAGAACCAAACCAGACAGTTATAGAGGCGCAGATGACAGACTCAATCATTCCTCGGTAGAAGCAGAAAGAAGTAGGAAAACAGCAGAAAGCTGAAGAGATGGATTGGGGTTGGTTGGGGCCGGGGGGGGCAGGGGCAGAGGGAAGCAACCTCTTTTCCCCACCAATTGCAGAAAAATAATGACACGAAATTCGGATGAAGGAAAGAAAGTTGGCACCTGAATCCTGAATCTTGCCCTGAATAAATCTAAGCTAAAATATTTCATCACATTTCTTGAAAGTTTTCTACCCTTGAGTCCTCAAAGGTATAAAACTTTAAGGAAGTGGGCAGACACATTTTAGCTTAGAATTTGTCCGGACATCCTCCTCCTCGTATGCAAAAAGCTAGAAGAGTATTTGGAGGCTCTCAAGGTGTTCTTCTTTTACTTTTATTTTGCTGCTTCCTCTTTATGATAGGATGGCAGGGAGAAGTATAATTTTGTATGCAAATGGGTAGCTATGTAAGGGATCCTTGACTTATAACCACAATTGGGACTGGAATTTTGGTTGTACGTTGTGATGGTTGTAAATTAAGGCACTCATGTGGCTGGATTCAATTTTATGATTGTTTGACAGTAGTTATTAAGTGTATCATACAGTCGTAAGTCTGAACCCTTTCTCCTGAATGGGTCGCTTTTTGCTAGAAACGGGCAATAAAATTGTGATTGTGTGACCATGGGATGCTGCAACCAGTTGTAAAATGTGAGCTGTTGCCAAGTGTCCCTCCCCAAAAAAAAAATGTAATCATGCAAAGGGGGGGGGGTGGCAGCCCTAGATTTCATGATAGCTAGAAGTAATTTAGAGATCAGAAAGAAAGAAAAAAGAAAGAGAGAGAGAGAGAGAGAGAAAGAAGAAAGAAAGAGAGAGAGAGAGAGAGAGAGAGAGAAAGAAAGAAAGAAAGAAAGAAAGAAAGAAAGAAAGAAAGAAAGAAAGAAAGAAAGAAAGAAAGACAGACGGCAGGGAGAGATAGAAAGAGAGAAAGAAAGAAGAAAGAAATAGAGAGAGAAAGAAAGAAATAGAAAGAAAGAAAGAAAGAAGAAAAAGAAAGAAAGAAAGAAAGAAAGAAAGAAAGAAAGAAAGAAAGAAAGAAAGAAAGAAAGAAGGTTATGGCACTGACCATCTATTCTTCCCCAAGGCATGCAAACTGTTGCTGACCAATTACGACTAATAAAGGCAGGATACAAATAAATACGGGCAGTTCTCGACTTGAGCCCAAAGTTTATGTGGCTAAGTGAAACATTTGATAAGTGAGTTTTGACCCATTTTGCCAATTACCTTGCCAGACTTCTTAAATGAATCATTGCACTTGTTAAATTAGTAATGTGGGTTGTTCAGTGAATCCAGATTCCCCGTGGACTTTGCTTGTCGGAAAGTCGCAAAAGCAGATCACATGACCCCGAGACATTGCAACCGTCATAAATATGAGCCAGTTGCCAAGCATCCAAATTCTGATTATGTGACCATAAGTCATAAGTGTGAAAAATGGTCCTTAGTCACTTTTTTTCAGGGCTGTTGTTAAGTTAAGTTTACTTTATTGTCATTGCACATGGTACAACGAAATTAAATGCCATCTTCAGTGTACGTTATAACTATAAAAATAAAAACACAAATACACATCTTCACATTCTATATAATTGAAATTGAAAACCCCTGATATTGCATTAATATTGCACTATACAGTAGAATTCAATATAGTTACTGCCCTGGGATAGAAGCTGTTTTTCAGCCTATTTGTCCTTGTTTTTATTATCCTGTACCGTCTGCCAGATGGTAATAGTTCAAAAAAAAGGTGCCCAGGATGAGATGGATCCTTAAGAATGTTTTGAAGTTTCTTAAGGCAGCGGGAGCTATAAAGCTCTTCCAAGGAGAGGAGAAGGCAACTGTTGATCCTCTGGGCAATGATGTTAACCCTCTGGAGCGCTGTCCTATCTGCCCCTGGGCAATTGGCAAACCATTGTAACCTTGAACAGTCACTAAAGGAACTGTTGTAAGTCAAGAACTATCTGTATAATAATAAAAGCAATTTAAAAACAGCTACTCAAACTGACAACTGTTCACCTAAGCCGTTCCAAATGAAATGATTTATGTCCTTCTGGAAACTGCAACAAGAATAGAGTATTTCAAGCCTAAATCACTGGAAATCAGGAGAAGAATTTGTGAGTGTGCTTCTCTGTTTGTAACTATATTCTTCCTGGGATGTGTCTTGTTATGTCCTTATAAGGACATCCGCCCGGATTGGCTGCCAGCCATCGGGCGGGAAAGTTTGAATCGCTGTCAGGGGCGGTGCGACTGCCGGAGCGAATATAAGGAGAGCTCCGGCAGCGCACAGCCAGTCTTGCTACTGTTTCTTGTTCTCAATAAAGTTACTAATGTAACGAGCTGGTCGCGTCTTCCATTCCTGCGCCGATCTAACACTGGCGACGAAGGACTAGAGGAAAGAGACGAACCTCGTGGCACCAAGCCAACAAGACCAAGACGCCGGGACCTGAAACCACAGTAGGCATTCCCGAAGGCATGGCATCCGCTGAAGTCACTTTGCCAGCCCTTGCGCCTTTCCGCCCAGGGAAGGACAAGTGGAAATCCTACGTGGTCAAATTCCGGCAATACCTGAGAGGCAACAACATCAGGGATGCCGATGATGACCGGAAAAAGGGCATCTTCCTGGCCAACTGCGGCTCCGAAGTCCTGGATATGGCAATCGATCTCGTAGCACCACGAGACATCGAAGAAGTGCCATGGACGGACCTGCTGCAGACCCTGGAAGAATACTATGCCCCAACTGGAACACCAGTGGCGAACCGTTTCACCTTCCATCAGAGGGACCAAAAGGAAGGTGAGACCATCAAAGAATTCGTGGCTGCCCTGCGCCAGATCGCAGCCAGCTGCGAGTTCGACCACGTGGACAACGCCATCGCTGACCGTGTGGTTTTCGGCATGAGGGACAGAAGCCTGCAAAAGAAATTCCTGAGCAGGAAGAAACTCGTGCTCAAGGATGTGGTGGAGGAAGCCACCGCATCCGAAATCTCAGAGAAAGCGGCTGCCGCAGTAAGCAGAGCTAAGGGAATCCACAAGATTCGCTCATCACAACAATCATCAACCGAGGATTCCACAGCTGGATCCGAGTCGGAGGTGGAGTCCACAGTACACAAGGTATCCAGACCCCCAAGGCGGGAAGCCGCCCAACGAAGCTACAAGGGGGAGCGCTGTGCCAGCTGCAGAGGGGACCATGCCAGGGCGACCTGCAAGTGGAGAGATGCGACCTGCCGACGCTGCAACAGAAGGGGTCACATCGCCGAAGCTTGCAGAGCCGAGGAACCAGCCACAGAGCCATCCAGCCACCGTCCCCGCGAGATTCGGAAGGATTACCAGAGGTCATCCAAACGGTCCTCTGGCCCATCCAGACGCAGAGACGATGATTTTCCCCGGAGCGGAGCGGTCCACCAGACGACCATCGCACACACGGACTCACACAATGCCACCAAGTTCCACGTGACCATCCACGTGGAGGGAGCACCCTGCGAAATGGAGGTAGACTCGGGCTCGGTCTACTCCATCATAGACTGGCAACAACTGAAGCGCCTGCAACCCAGCATCACCAAACGTGACCTGAAGCCATTACACTCCAAGCTCATCGACTTTGGGGGCAACCCCATTGGAGTGTTAGGAAGAGCCATCATCCGAGTCGCCTACAACGAGTTCAAAGGCAAGCTCCCCATCACCGTTGTGAAGGACAGCCGACCGAACCTGCTAGGAGTGGAGTGGTTTAAGCCGCTGGGGCTTTCAATCGAAGGCATCAACCAAATTCGCAGGGACGAACTCGACAACCTCATCGAAGAGTTCAAGGAAGTCTTCGATGGTAAGCTGGGGAAATTTGTGGGGAGGCCAATCTCTTTTAATCTGGACAAGGGAATCACCCCAATTAGGCTGAAGCCCCGCCGGGTTCCATTTGCCCTGCGGCCGAAAGTAGACGAGCAGCTGGATAAGCTGATCGCCCAGGGCATCCTGGAACCGATCGATCATGCTTCATGGGAGACCCCCATTGTGACCCCACTGAAGCATGATGGGTCTGTGCGCATCTGCGCCGACTATCGTTGTACCATCAACAAGGCGTTGGCACAGAGCGCATACCCAGTCCCAGTAGTGCAGCACCTGTTGCATTCCCTGGGAACTGGCACAATTTTTGCAAAACTGGACCTGGCCCAGGCTTACCAGCAACTGCCAGTGGACGAAAAAACGGCGGAGGCCCAAACCATAGTCACACACAGGGGGGCATTCAAATGCAACCGTCTCCAGTTTGGAGTCAGCGCTGCCCCCGGCATCTTCCAATCAATGATGGAACGCCTCCTCCAAGGCGTTCCAGGGGTGGTGCCATACTTTGATGATGTGCTGATCTCCGGAGACTCACAGGCACAACTCCTTGATAGGCTCAGGCTTGTCCTGCAGCGCTTCAAGGCCAAGGGCTTGAGAGTCAGGAGAGATAAGTGCATCCTAGGAGTACAGGAAGTCGAGTTCCTGGGCTATCTCATTGATAGCACTGGCATCCACCCCACCAAATCTAAAGTGAAGGCAATCCATGAAGCTCCGAGCCCCAAAAACAAAACGGAACTTCAGGCATTCCTTGGGTTGCTCAACTTTTATGCAATCTTTCTTAAACAGAAAGCCACAGTCGCTGAGCCACTCCACCGCCTGCTGGGGAAAGCGGCTTCCTGGAAGTGGGGCCAGGAAGAGGAAGCAGCATTCCGAGCCGTGAAAGGACTTTTAACCTCAAAAAGCGTCCTCATCCAGTACAATGAGACGCTCCCCATTAAGCTAACCTGCGATGCGTTGCCCTACGGGGTGGGGGCAGTCCTCAGCCACGAACTGCCCAACGGCTCTGAAGCCCCAATAGCATTTTTCTCAAAAACCATGTCTGGCGCGGAACGCAACTACAGCCAGCTGGACAAAGAAGCCCTGGCCATCGTTGCAGGAGTGAAACGATTCCACGAGTAACTCTACGGGAGGAGTTTCACCATAGTCACCGATCACAAGCCACTCCTGGGGCTCCTCGCAGGCGACCAACCCACACCGACCTTCATGTCCCCGCGGATGACGAGGTGGGCCATCTTCTTAGCCGGCTACTCCTACAGGCTCGTGCACCAGCCAGGCACAGCCATAGGAAACGCCGATGCGCTGAGCAGATGCCCATTGAAGGATCCTGTGGAAGACCCAGCCCCCACGCTCCACCTATTCCACATAGACAACGACGCCAGCTGTCCAGTCTCGTCTGCAGATGTGGCCGTCCACACCCAGAAGGACCCCACACTCCGCCAAGTGAAGTCCTGGATCCTCAGGGGGTGGCCATCGCAACAGACGGAGGAGAAGTTCAGCCCGTTCGCCAGGAAGCAGAAGGAGCTGTCCACCATGAAGGGCTGCTTACTATGGGGAGACAGGGTGCTGATCCCAAGCACTCTGCAACGGCGGACACTCGAAACGTTGCATAAAGGGCACCCAGGCATCGTCCGCATGAAGGCCCTGGCACGGAGTTACGTCTGGTGGCCCGCACTGGACAAAGACATTGAAGAATGGGTCTCCAGATGTGACCCGTGCCAGGAAGTTCGCCCAGCGCCGCCACAAGCCGAAACAGCGAAGTGGGAGACCCCCAGCAACCCCTGGTCGAGGATACATATCGACTTCGCGGGCCCGATGCAAGGGCGCCACCTCCTCATCGTGGTAGATGCCTTCTCCAAGTGGCTCGAGGTGGTACCCATGGCATCTACCACAATGGAAGCGACGATCCGGGCCCTGCGCCGCCTTTTCGCCACCCATGGCCTACCGGATGTGCTGGTCTCTGACAACGGCCCCCAACTCACATCCCTGGCCATGGAGGCGTTCCTGGCAGGACTGGGCATCCGCCATGCCCTGTCCGCCCCGTACAGGCCAGCTGGGAACGGACAAGCGGAACGGATGGTGAGGCTCACCAAGGAGGCACTCACCAAGATGGGCACGGGCGACTGGCAGGAAAGAATAGACAACTTCCTCCTCACCCAGCACATCACGCCGCATGCCACCACCCACAAGAACCCGGCCGAACTGTTGATGGGCAGAAGGTTGAGGTCACCACTGGACCGGCTGCACCCACAATACAGCCCAGAAGTGACCGCAACGGCCAGCCGCCCGCTTCGCGCCTTCAGCAAAGGAGATTCGATTTTCGCGCTGAATTTCCACGGCTCTCCTAAGTGGCTGAAGGGGAAGATAGACAGCACAACCGGCCCAAGATCCTACACCGTGGAGCTGGAAGATGGACAGGTCTGTAGACGTCACATCGACCAGCTCCGGAAAAGGTGGGGGGGGAGTGCAAGAAAACCAGCCTGACGGGGGAGGCCTACAACACCCCGACGAGGTAGGCCTGCAACACCCCTGCGAGGTAGGCCTGCAACACCCCGGCGAGGAAGGCCTACGACACCCCTGCGAGGTAGGCCTACGACACCCCGACAAGGTAGGCCTACCACACCCCGGCGAGGCAGACCACCACCACCCCGACGAGGCCGGCCAAGCACACTACCAGGCGCTGACACAGCGTCAGTCCGGAGCGGTAGACCGGGGTCAGCCGAATGGAGGGTGGCAACACCAACCCAGCGAGGTGGGCACCCGGCACGACAGGGCGAGAGACCGCCATCACAGCACACGAGTAGACCGGGACCTGCCCAGAGGGGAAGCACCACACCCCGCCAGCGAAGGCAACCCACATCAGCCCTGCCAGGGAGACCTCCACTCCAGGCGAGTAGACCGGGGACCATCGGAGATGGGCACACCGCAGCCCATGGGCAAGGGTGGCACACGACTCCCCGGCGAGAGGGATCCCCGTCCAGCACAGAAGACAACCCGGCAACAACAACAACCCAGCCCAGATGACCCCAGCCACCAACCTGCGGTAGACCAGGGACTAGGGCGAAGGGAAAGCCGACAACAACCCGGCCAGGGAGGCCTGCGCCACCCCGACAGGGGAGACCGCCACCAACCCGCGGAGGTAGCCCCGCAACAACAGCCCGACCAGGGCGACCACTACCGACCTGACGGGGGAGGCCAACACCAGCCCGGCCAAGGAGACCTGCGCCACCCCTGCGAGGTCGGACACCACAACCCGAACCAACACCATCCACAGCTGGCAGACCGGACCCGAGGGCACCGACCCGAACCACCCACCAGGCAACAACGAGCCGAACCGCGACCGAACCGCAGCGCCCGGGAGACCGGGGAAGAGCAAGTGACAGCCGGTGACTTACCAAGACTCAGACGCTCTTCCCGGGTCGGAACCGAGCAGCATCAACGAGGCGAGAGATCCACAGGCCAGGAGGAAGACCACCAGAACCAGCCATCCAGGGCCTGCGGTCCGGCCGGAGGCGCTGAGGGTGACCCCGCACACTCGCCAGCCGAACCGAGCCCGGTTCCGGGGAAGGAACCAGAAGACGGAGGAGCCCCGTCCGTCCAGGGCGGGGACGAGGAAGAAGTGAGACTGCGCAGGTCAACTAGGGCGCTGAGGCGTCCTACGTACCTGCGGGACTACGTGACGTTTATAAATGAACTTTGAAATTTTTTTCGGACTAAGGGGGGAGGAGTGTTATGTCCTTATAAGGACATCCGCCCGGATTGGCTGCCAGCCATCGGGCGGGAAAGTTTGAATCGCTGTCAGGGGCGGTGCGACTGCCGGAGCGAATATAAGGAGAGCTCCGGCAGCGCACAGCCAGTCTTGCTACTGTTTCTTGTTCTCAATAAAGTTACTAATGTAACGAGCTGGTCGCGTCTTTCATTCCTGCGCCGATCTAACATGTCTGCCTCCGAGTTTGTGTGTAGGCTTGCACGTATGTGTGGAGTCTGGTGCAGTTGTGTGCATGCCTGTTTTGAGTATTTGAACTCAAGTTGTGCAACTCCTGATCCATCAACCATCCCTGCATATACCGTAGAAGTTTAAAAGATTTTCTGTTCCTTTTGGTTTTTTTCAAGCTGAAGGGTGTGAGGTTCGTGCTTGAATCAGTTTTGGTAATTTAATTTGGTAATCTTCCAGGAAGCACTTAGAAAAATGTGGTTAGGAGCACTTATTCCTTAACAACCTCTCAAAGCGGAAATTATAGGGGGGGAAAAAACACTTTCCCGGACTTCAACTTACTGAAAGAGATTTATTGCCCCCCCCCCCCTCTCTCTCCCCCTCCCTCCCTCCCTCCCCATCTCTCTCTCTCTTGAACAGGATTGGAGACTTTTGGTCCAGTTATCAGCTCTTCCACTCTTTCTGGAGGATCTCAACTCAGTTCAGAAAGGAGAAATCTTCAGAAGGATGTGAGTAGAACTTGAATGGTTATTTGGCTTGGAGAGAGAGTACATGAAGGGCTCTGATTAAGAGGAATATTTGCAGCTTAGGGTTGAAATGAGAGGTCCTTGGTGCTCTCTGAGCTTGGTTGTTTTCTTGCAGACAGTTCGTTTATTTATTATTCATATTTATTAGTCATATTTCTATGCCGCCCACTCTCCGAGGACTCTGGGCGGCTTACACCAAAGACAGTATACTAAATAGCATACTGCCCCCAACAATCTGGGTCCTCATTTTACCCACCTCGGAAGGATGGAAGGCTGAGTCAATCGTCAGTGCATTTTGCATAGTTTGAGTAATGAAACCTCTGCAGGAAAACCACCAAGCTTAGAGAGCACCAAGGATTCCACATACAAAGGGCTGTACGTCCACAAATGTTGAACTCTGGCCCCATCTTCAACAGCTTATACCCTTGCCATCTATAGGTGATTCATGGTGGTATTTGTCCATGGCTATCTCAATCCTTGGATTTAAATCAATGCCTCCATTGGCACTTCAGCTAGGTTCCCCAACCATCTTTTTATAGGTGCAAAGGGAAGCGTGGACAATCTGATATTTTGTGAAAGAAACAATGTTGGGTAATCTTTGGATGCATGCCCTAGTTTCAAGACGTCACACCCAGTGTGCCATCTCTTCCAAATAGTTGAGATGAGACAATCCGTGCCCCATTGGGTGACCATGTCAGAGATATTTCCTTACTTAAACAGAGAAACAGAATGACCACAGGCAGGCAAAAAAAAAGTAGTGGGAGCAGGAGAAACTTCTGATTTCTTGCTGGCTTTCTCATTGAGTTTCCTTTTGGGAAAGAAAATCTCTATAAAATGTTTTATAGATGGCATTATTCACCTGCAAGATTAGTGAATATATATAAAAATAAATCTGTTAAATATTGGAAATGCAAATACCAAGCTCATATTATCATATATGGTGGACATGTCCCAAAGCAAAAAAATACTGGAAGAAAATACACATATGGCTGGAAACTGTGACAACATAGATTTGAAACCTGAGACATTTCTGTTGAGCATGGTTCCAGGAAAATAATAAGGGTAACACATATTTACTTTTACGTATTTTAACAGCAGCCAGGATTGTATATGCACAATACTGGAAAAATCTAGAAACCTCTACAGATGATAATATAATCAAAAAAAATCTGGAATGTGCAGAAATGGATAGGTTAACTCTAAAAATCAAAGGAAAAGAAGTGGCTGCTGCTAGATAAGAGAGGGAGCGAGGGATTGTGAGAGTGGCTTGGAAACTGTCATGGAACATTGAAATGAAGATCTCATGGCTGCAGCAGCAGCGCAGTGGCAGCCAATACTCCTGAAGCAACCAAAACTTTCCAAAATTTCTTTCCTTCTGGAGTCATGGATCCCAGATTTTGGATACATTAGCCCATTTAAGCCCATTGATTCAAAAATTGTTGCCCAGTTAAAGGTCATGGCAGTGAGAGTTTTAATAGTATATACATTTATGGAATTTAGGGCCATGAATTGGCAATTAATAGGATTTGGGATGTGGTTAAGTGGCTAAGATGCTGAGCTTGTCGATTGAAAGGTCGGCAGTTCAGCGGTTCGAATCCCTAGTGTTGCGTAACGGGGTGAGCTCCCGTTACTTGTCCCAGCTTCTGCCAACCTAGCAGTTCGAAAGTACATTAAAAATGCAAGTAGAAAAATAGGGACCACCTTTGGTGGGAAGATAACAGCGTTCTGTTTGCCTCTGGTGTTTAGTAATGCCGGCCACATGACCACAGAGACATCTTCGGACAGCGCTGGCTCTTCAGCTTTGAAAGGGAGATGAGCACTGCCCCCTAAAGGGAGTACTAGGGAGTGACTAGTACATATGTGCAAGGGGAACCTTTACCTTTACCTTACCCTAATAGAATTTGAGGGAGTCTGAAATAGAAGATACAGTACACTTAACTAGGATAAATGGTTTCAGTGAAGATATATCTGACTAATCAAATGTAGGTTTAATATGCCCAATTTTTCTACACAATGCAGCTACTTGAAATGATCTGGAAACTTATTTATTAAACTATTTGATTCCTTGCTAAATAATATAACAATTTGAGATGTACTCTTTGAGGTTTTCCTCAAATGAAGAATGCTTTTTGTTTTTTCTAATGGGGCGTTATGTTTTCAATTTCTTCTGCATCTTCAATTTAATCCATTATCTTTGAAAGAAATAAATATTTTATTTCAATAAGCTGCATATTTAGGAGGGAAGGAAAGTGAGGAGCATTGGTTCATCCAGTGTGGCATTGTTTACACCACCTCCTGGGTTTTAACATAAATCTTTTTTGGCTTTAGCTAGAGATGCGAAGGAAGAACCTGGATTTTCTTGCTACAAAACTTGGGCTTTGCAATTAACTTTCCATCAATTGATGGTGTTTCAGGACGTCTAACCATCACTTTTTAGCAGGGGTGAAATTCAGCAGGTTCTGACCAGTTCTGGAGAACCGGTAGCGGAAATTTTGAGTAGTCTGGAGAACCGGCAAATACCATTTCTGGCTGGCCCCAGAGTGGGGTGGGAATGGAGATTTTGCAGTATCCTTCCCCTGCCACGCCCACCAAGCCTCATCCACCAAGCCACAACAGCCCACCAAGCCACGTCCACAGAACCGATACTAAAAAAAAAAAAGAATTTCACCACTGCTTTCTAGATTCCAGGGGTACCCAAAACAAGGTCATTTCAATTCCGTGGAGGATTATTCCAAAAAGCAAACATGAGATTTTAACGAATCAGAGAAAAATGTACATCCTTCCAGTCTGGCACATCACACTATATATATATTTATTTGTAGGACTATTCTCCTTTTTTCTATTTAATACTGCACCAATTGCCTTTTCGCTGAGATCCGACTGAGAACGTCACTAGTTCTTCTACTTAGCCGTGTAGTCTAATCCCTTTTAACCAGGATTGCCCCCTTCTGGTTATCTCATTATATTGTCTTCAATAGAAATAAATTAAAAGTCTCACTGGACACAATGCAGAATGTAAGGCAGGAGGTGATACCTAGGGGAACTTCTAATTAAATAGTCGAATTCATTTATTTGGCAGATTCACAAATTGGGATAAGGTGCTAACACTTTTATGCTTGCTATTCCTCTTCTGTCTTGAGAAGCAGCCTAGATGGAAACCGTTCAGTCTTTAGAACTTCTCTAGTTCAAAGGTCTTCAAACTTGGCAGCTTTAAGACTTGTGGACTTCAACTCCCAGAATTCTCCAATTTGGCAGCTTTAAGACTTGTGGACTTCAACTCCCAGAATTCTGGGAGCTGGCTGGAGAATTCTGGGAGTTGAAGTCCACAAGTCTTAAAGCTGCCAAGTTTGAAGACCTCTGCTCTAGATTGTCTTTGGAGGATGTTCTGAGCTCATTTCATCCCCGGTAATGGACAAAGGATGCTACTGGTACCGGGTTTTTCTTCTTCTTACAGACAGTCCTCGACATACAACCATAATAATAGAGTCTGCCCATTATGATCGTATATGGTAATAGCCGTAAATTGGGTCGGTCATGCGACTGTCCAAATTTTTATGACCTTTTTTTTTTTGTAGCAGTTGCTAAAGCGAACAATGTGGACGTTAAACGAATGCCACAGTTACTAAGCAAACCCATTGTTCACCGTGGCACAGTTTTGCAAAAAAACAGAAGTAACTAAAACTGTCATAAAACACAGTCATGTGACTATTGGGTTACTGCAAACTGCTGGAAATATGGTCATGTCATCAAGCACCCAAAGAACGTCATCAGAACTTCAGAACTGGGTGATGATTCCCTTTTTCCAAGTAGATTGTGACTTCCAATGGTTGCTTAGCAACTGGTCACAATTCAAGGATTAACCTGTACTCTGCAGTACAAGGCAGCTGTAACCTGGCTGCCTTGATAATTTTTCTTGGGACCTTTGTATGAGCAGCCAGGGAGGCTGCAGACTACCGGAGAGAGGCAGACAATAGCATTCATCCATCAACCATTTTGTCACTAAGATAAGGTCAGGAACACATATCACAAGAGCTTCATTGATTTTTTTTTTTGTCTACTTTGAATATAAAGTAGACAAAAACCTTTTAATGACCCTGGGGTCCCTATTCCGGATAGAATTGGGATGACCAAATAGAGCTGAGCATTTTTTAAAAAAAATTTGATTTATATGCCGCCCTTCTCCGGAGACTCAGGGCGGCTTACAATGTGTTAAGCAATAGCCTTCATACTTTTGTATATTTATACAAAGTCAACTTATTGCCCCCACAAACTGGGTCTTCAATTTACCTACCTTAGAAAGGATGGAAGGCTGAGTCAACCTTGAGCCTGGTGAGATTTGAACTTACAGTAATTGCAGACAGCTGGTGTTAATCACAATGTTCAGTCTGCTGAGCCACAAGGTCCTTTAATGGCTGCATGCCCTTCCTGATGCCAGATGGAGTTCGCAGCAGATTTTTTTTCTTTGCACCCTAGGAGAGAAACATCTTTGAACATAACTTCAAGTACCAATTCTTCTTCATTAAACTGAATAAGAAATTCTTGGAACCACACTTTTTGTGTTTATGATTGTCCATGAAAGACCAGATCCACACATCAATAGCAATACCAATAGCACTTAGACTTATATACTGCTTCACAGTGCTTTTACAGCCCGCTCTAAGCAGTTTACAGAGTCAGCCCCTTGCCCCCAACAATCTGGGTCCTCATTTTACCAACCTCGGAAGGATGGAAGGCTGAGTCAACCATGAGCCAATGAGGACTGAACTCCTGGCCGTGAGCAATGAGTTAGCCTGCAATACTGCATTCTAACCACTGCGTCACCATGAAGGTTCAATTAAATTGAATCAGTCTTCTCAACTAATGGTTAGCACCTGCTTGGAATTAAATAAGGGTCTACGGCACTCAAGTGAGGTTGGCCTTAGTTCACTTGTGGCTACATAAGGATTCTAGGCTGAGCCCTCTTTTCACGCCACCTCCAGGTTCTGACATTTTTTTAATCAAAAAAATTTCATTTTTTAAGCTTCTTGATTGGTAGCATCCTTATGTTTGAATCTCATTGAGTGTCTTATATCTTCTCTCCCCCACACCACCATTTTTTTTTTTTTTTTTCTCCCTAGGAGATGAGTGTGTTCCCATTGCTTTTCCTGCAAACACAACGCAAAACATGTCATGCAATGCCACCATTGATGAGTTCCGGAGTCAGGTGTATCCTGTGACATACTCCATCATCTCAATCCTGGGATTTATGGGAAATGGCTTCGTGTTGTGTGTCCTCATCAGGACCTGCCAGGAGAAGACAGCTTTCCAGATATACATGTTCAACCTTGCCATTGCAGATCTTCTCTTTGTATGCACCCTGCCCCTACGAGTGGTCTATTACCTCTATAACGGCAACTGGTTCTTTGGTGACTTTTTGTGCCGGATCAGCTCCTATGCCATGTATGTCAACTTGTACTGTAGCATCCTGTTCATGACGGCGATGAGTTTCTTCCGTTGCATTGCCATTGTTTTCCCCATCTGGAATATCCAATTTATCTCCCGGAAGAAGGCCATCATCGTCTGCGTTGGCATTTGGTTCTTCGTAATCGTGACCACCACTCCGTTTTTGCAGAAAAGTGTCCAGTTATCTGATGAAAATATAACCAAATGCTTTGAGCCACCGAGGAACAAAGATGTGAGGAAGCTGATGGTTCTCCACTACATTTCACTGTTCGTGGGTTTCATCTTTCCTTTCATCACCATCACCATCTGTTACGCCATGATCCTAAACAAGCTCCTGAAGAATTCCATGCATAAGAAAGAAGGCACTCGTAGAAAAGCCATCTGGATGATCGTGATTGTGACCGTCGTCTTCCTCGTGAGCTTCACCCCGTATCATGTCCAGCGCACGGTCCACCTCCACTTCATGAAAGACAAGACTTCCTGCGAGAAGAGTCTTTACATGCAGAAATCCGTGGTGATAACCTACTCCCTTGCAGCCTTCAACTGTTGCTTCAACCCACTTCTCTATTACTTTTCTGGAGGTAATTTCCGTAGGAGACTTTCCACTTTCCAAAGGGGCTCTATTTCCAGTTCTCATCAGCGGAAGATGTCAAAGATGGAGGAAGCCGTGAATGGAAACGCTGTGCTACACAGGAACTTGTAAGGGTCTTTTCATCTGTTCCTCATCAAAAACATACATTTTGGAAGTGATGGGAAGACTGTAGGTCTAGCAACCTGTAAAACTCGAACTATGAGTTGGTGTGAGCAATGCCCTTGCCATTATACCAACTCCCTCCTAACAGATGCCAACCTGAGATGCTGGTTATTGTGTGTCAGTGGTTTATCTAGTTTCTCAAAATGGTGCCCAGAGGAGCAAGTGTGTGTATATAGACCAGAGGTCTTCAAACTTGGCAGCTTTAAGACTTGTGGAGTCTTAAAGCTGCCAAGTTTGAAGACCTCTGATATAGACATTCGCTTGGCCACCACCAGATTCCTTGCTTCAACTGTATTTCCAAATATGTCTCTGGGACCTGAATGAAACTTAAAAGATATTTTAAGACATAAAGATGATGATGAAATCAATCCAATGCTTTGTTTGGAACTGTGCTCAAAAAAAAAAAAAACTTGCTCAAAAAAAAAAAGGCAGTGATAAGCAAGGGAATAGGGCAAGAGAAGGGACTAAAGGAATTGTAAGTAGCTTTGAAGCTGATGCCTTGTAATAGCCAGTTTGGTCTAGTGGTTAAGGCACCAGGCTAGAAAGTGGGAGATTATGAGTTCAAGTCCCGTCTAAGCTATGAAAGTCAGCTGGGTGACTATGGGCCAATCACCAGGAGACGGTGAATTCTAGCCCCACCTTAGGCATCAAAGGTGGCTGGGTGACTTTGGGCCAGTGCCTCTTTCTCTCTCCCCACCCACCTCACAGAGTTGTTATTGTGGGGAAAATAGGAGGAAGAAAGTGTATTGGACATATGCACACCTTATTTGTTAAAAATAATAAAGATGAGATATAATATAAAGAACTGGTTATATCCCCTAGTAAGCTATTTTGCAAATAGACAATTTCCTCCTCCAGAAGACCTTTTGCAATCAAGATTTTCAAGACACCAAAAGGATCCAATGACCACCCCAAACCTTGGGGATTTCTGCTCTAAACCAGACAACTCGATTTCATAATAATGCTTTGCTTTTTCTTCTCTGAAGCCCAAGACTGTTTGCGCTTGAACACCTCTCTGCATGCCACGCTTATCCGATACAAATCTCTTCCGTCTTTTTGCCCATACATGGAAGAGCAAGTTGAATATCTTTGGTTGTATTACTACTGCTTTGTAAATCCTTAGTAAGGCCACACCTGGAATACTGCATGTGGTTTTGGTCACCATATTACAAAAAGGATCTTGAGACTTTGGAACAAGTGCAGAGAAAAGCAAGTAAGATGATTTAAGGAGACTTAACGGATGAAGAACGGTGGCAGGAATTGGGTATGTCTAGTCTAGAGAAAAGAAGGACTAGGGATGACATGATAGCAATTCTTTAGTGTTTGAGGGGCTGCCCCAAAGAAGAGGGGGGCCAACTTATTTTCCAAAGCATCTGAAAGCAGGACAAGAAACGATGCATGGAAACTAATCCAGGAGAGAACCAACCTGGAATTAAGAAGAAACTTCCTCAAAGTGAGAACAATTAACCAGTGGAACAGCTTGCCTTGTGAAGTTGTGCTTTATCACTGGGGAGGTGGGGTTAAGAAGAGACTGGACAGCCACTTGTCTGAAATGGTATAGGGCAGGGGTGTCAAACTGGTGGCCCATGGGCCAGACACATTACGCGCAGGCCATGGCCACCCCAGCTCGGGAAAGGCAAAAAACCGTCGTGATACGTCATGTGACATCAATGTGACGTAGCAAGTTTGACACCCGTGGTATAGGGTCATCTGCTTGAGCAGGGGGTTGGGCTAGAAGACCTCGAAGGCCCCTTCCAGCTCTAGTCAGAATTGAATTGATGTCTAATGTGATATTATGGCTGCCTACCCTTGCTGTGATATTCTCAACTCCAACAAGTACCTGACTATGAGCATATATGGATTGCTGAGATGAACTATATGGGGAAAAAGCCAGGGGTGCTATTCAGCAGGTTCTGACAGGTTCTGGAGAACCGGTTGCGGAAATTTTGAGTAGTTCGGAGAACCGGCAAATGCCACCTCTGGCTGGCCCCAGAGTCGGGTGGGAATGGAGATTTTGCAATATCCTTCCCCCAGGAGTGGGTAGGGAATGGGGATTTTGCAGTATCCTTCCCCTGTCACGCCCACCAAGCCACGCCCACCAAGCTATGCCACACCCACCGCCACGCCCACAGAACTGGTAGTAAAAAAAATTGAATTCCCCCACTGGTTCAAAAAGCCATATTTTCCTAACCTGGGAATCTCCTGATGAATTGGACTTTTTAAAATTCTGGAATCCTTTGTGCTGGTTAGAGATTCTAGTAATTTTTGGTATAATGTGTTGAGGAGAATACTGAATTGGGAAAAAACTAAGGTTAATTAAGGCTCCACACTGATAGTTATTTTAAAAAAAAAAGAGTTTTCCCTTTTTGGTAAAGAACTGTTGAATGAGGAATATTCGGCTGAGTCATCTTGAGGATATCCTCTTGATAATGGGAGACTTTTCTCTTTCATCCTAAAAGCAAGCTTTTCTTTCTTTGACATGGAAAAGGAAATTGAGCTTCTTATTTTAAACTGGGAGTTGCAATCTGCTATTAAAGGAAGAGGCAATTATGGCAGAGAGAGCTAAAAATATAAACCAAAGAAAAGGAGATGTGGGACAGTGAGATTTTGGAGAAAGAAGGAGAATCTATTATGAAATATTGCCTTTTGCCCTAGTCTTCAGGTAAAAACTGAAACAAAACTGTCATTCAACTTTCAGGAAGAGTAGAATAGAGGAAAAGGTATTTTTTTAAACTATGTAACACTATGTAATAGTAAATGAATATTAAATTTTGGAGGGCAATCTAATTCCAGTTTTAAGGACTGCACAGGAGCAAAGAGCAAATCTATTTCCAGGAGAAGAGAGGAGTATTGTTTGACATATGACTGGGAAACTTGAGGTTTCCAGTACAGGTAGTCCTTGACTTATAACAATTCATTTAGTGACTTTTCAAAGTTACAATGGCTCTGAAAAAAGTGACTTTCGACCATTTTTCACACTTATAACCATTGCCGCATCCCTGCAATGGATGCTTGTGATCATGTGATCATAATTCAGAAGCTTGACAACTGATTCATATTTATGACAGTGGCACTGTCCTGGGGTCATGTGATCACTTTCGGTGACCTTCTGATGAACAAAGTCAACGGGGAAGCCAGATTCGCATAACAACCGTGTCACTAACTTAACAACTGCAGGGGTTCCCTTAACAATTATGGCAAAAATTGTGGCCTGGTGGCGCAGCTGGCTAATAGCCTGTTATTAACATTCAGCTGCCTGCAATTACTGCAAGTTCGAATCTCTCCAAGGCTCAAGGTTGACTCAGCCTTCCATCCTTTCTAAGGTAGGTAAATTGAGGACCCAGTTTGTGGGGGCAATAAGCTGACATTGTATAAATATACAAAAATATGAAGGCTATTGCTTAACGCATTGTAAGACGCCCTGAGTCTCCGGAGAAGGGCGGCATATAAATCAAATTTAAAAAAAAAAAGGTGGTAAAATGGGGCAAAATTTACTTAACAAATGTTTCGCTTAGTTGGGCTCAATTGTGGTCATAAGTCAAGGACTACCTGTGTAGGCCAGCCATATCTAGCTAACATGGGCCATGATTTATATAGCAACAATAACTGTAGCCCAAGAAAGAGAATGGAAAGAAAAATGGACTTCTTTTCTTTCATGCAGAAATAGCTCTGTACAGTAACGGCCAAAATTGTGGAAACTTTTGGGAAAAGTGTATTTTTGAGGTTTGATGGCTAATAACACCACTTTTTTTTTAGAGTTTCAAGATAATCCTATTCCACTGCTGGAATGGCCTGGGAATAGCCCAGACCTTCACCCAATTGAAAATCTATGGAGCCGACTAAAGAAACTTGTTAATCAGAAGCGACCCAATAATAAAACTCAGTTAATAGAAGCAATCATTCAATCTTGGTTTCCGATTAGAACAGCTGCAGAACTAAAAGACTTGGTTCACTCCATGGGAAGACATTGTAAGGCTGTCGTTCATGCTAAAGGTTACCCAACTAAGTATTAACTGACATGGTGATAATTTTTGTACATTTCGCATTTTATGTGGTGATCATTTTTTATACCTCATTTTTTTCTACGTGTTTCACTTTTCTTCTTTATACTGTAACTGCTATTCTAACAGCAAATTAGCAAATCCTTCATAAAGGTTATTACATTACATTCTTGATTAAATTATCTTTCCATTGATATATAATTTTATGGTAGTACTCAAAAAAAAAAAAAGTGGTGTTATTAGCTAGTTTTAGAAAATACACTTTTCCCAAAAGGTTTCCACAATTTTGGCCACTACTGTATATTGGAGAAATGGAATAATAGGCATACATCCCATTTCCTATCCACTTCCTCCCAGCCAATATATTTATTTTTGGTTGGGGAGGAGATGTGTGAAAGCAAAATACCCATAGAGATAGAGTGGCTAGAGAGGCCCTATGTTTCTCTAGGACTTCTATCTTGGTAGATGTAAGGGTTAGTTAATTCTACAGTCAACAGTTTTAGCGGATGACCAGCAGGAGTTTATGTAATCCTAGGCAAAACTCTAATCCCTGGCTAATTCAACTCAAGTGAATGTAATGTAAACTCAATCTTTTACATTACCATTACCTCAAAGAGATAAGAGCTCTCCTAAGGCGATTAAATCCCACATACAAAATCACAAAACTGCTCCATTGGGCCATATATATATATATATTTTCAGTAGCATTGGGTTGACAAGTTGCCATGGTGATTCAGTCAAAGCTGGGATGTCCTTCTGGGAACTGGATATGATTTAATATCCTGGTCACACCAGTGTAAATCTGCAGCCAACTCAGTGACAAAATGAGCTTTAGGTCATGATTTTCTGCAACTTTTTTTGACAGGGCGGCTGAGAAGAGCTTGGAGACTAGAAGTGGGGACGCGGTGGGTGAACCTTAAAAAATAACCAGCCTTTTATTTTATTTTTTATTTATTTATTATCAGATTTATATACCGCCCTTCTCCCGGAGGACTCAGGGCGGTGCACAGCCAAAGTAAAAACATAAATACAAACATTAAAATACAGTTAAAAAGATATATATGCGTTTGGCCCCATAATTAAAAAACAATAACAAACCTATTAAAAACATTTAAAAACATGTTAAACCAGCCCGGCTTGTTGAAAAAGAAAGGTCTTCAGGGCACGGTGGAAGGCACCGAGGTCTTGGATTCTTCATATCTCTGGGGGCAGCTGATTCCAGAGGGCAGATGCCCCCACAGAAAAGGCCCTCCCTCTGGGGGCCACCTGTCTACATTGTTTGGCTGATGGCACCCTGAGGAGGCCGTCTCTGTGGGAGTGCACAGGTCGGTGGGAGGCCATTGGTAGCAGCAGGTGGTCTCGAAGATATCCAGGTCCTATGCCATGGAGCGCTTTAAAGGTGATAACCAACACCCTGAAGTGCACCCGGAAGACCACTGGGAGCCAGTGCAGCTTACGCAGGAGAGGTGTTATGTGGGAGCGCCACGCAGCTCCCGTAACTACCCGCGCGGCCGCATTCTGGACCAGTTGGAGCCTTCGGGTGCTCTTCAAGGGGAGCCCCATGTAGAGAGCATTGCCGTAGTCCAGGTGAGAGGTGATGAGGGCATGAGTGACTGTGCACAAGGAATCCTGATCTAGGAAGGGCCGCAACTGGCGGATCAGGCGAACCTGATAAAAAGTCCCCCTGGCTACAGCCGTCAGATGTTCCTCCAAGGACAGCTGTGTATCCAGGAGGACACCCAAATTGTGAGCCCTCTCCGTGGGGGCCAAAGACTCGCCCCCAATAGTCAGTGATGGTGTCAACTGACTATATCGGGATTTTTTTTCCCCCCTCATCCAAACTCCAATCATGTCGGCTGCACAAAGCCATAACCCCCATGGCTTCCCACAATCTGAGGTTTCTGGTTTTTTCAGCAGCCGGATCGACCTCTTTTCAAGATCCCAAGAACTGTGGCCCAGGGTGAGGGAAAGGGGAGGGGGGGAGATAAACAGAGGCTGAAATAAATCTGAGCAGTGGGAAAGCACACAACACATTCCTTCAAAGGGGACAGTGGCTCAGCCTCAGAAAATGTAGCCTGCTGAGGAACTAATGTCAACAGCCTTGGAGTCGCTCAGCAAGAAGGACTTTCGGCAAACTTTCAAGACGTTATTAATTGCCCTGCTAGTGGGAAACGCAAACATTTGCCGTGGTGGGAATCGGCAGAGCTTCTGCAAACGAGAGAAGTAGCAGGAGGGTGTGGAGAGAATCCTCAAAGAGCATGGGTTTTGGAGTTGCACGGAAGCTAATAAAACACGTCAACCCTTGTATCCAATGCTGTGCGAGTTGTACGAGCTAAGTCATTGTCCGGTGATGCTCTGTGGAGATCTAAGCTACGCTCAGCTCCACGGAATCCAGTTTGCCAGCTAAATGCTTGCTATCCTTCCTTCCAAGAAAACTGAGTAGATGAGCCCAACCAGAAGAGAGGTTTCACACACGTTATGTACCAAAGGGATTCTCCTTCCCCAATTGTCCATGTGGTTGCAAACAATGTTGTGTTATAATGTACTTCCTTGAATGTAATATGTAAGTACCCATGTGCGGTACCAATTATTTTGTTATGATGTTGGCTGAATATATGTAGCATTTCCTTCCTTCCTTCCTTCCCTCCCTCCCTCCCTCCTTCTTTCCTTTCCTTTTCCCTCCCTTCTATTTCCTTCCTTCTTCCCTCCCCCCCTCCTTTCTTCTTTCCTTTCCTTTTTCTTCACTCTCTCCCTCTCTCCTTCTCTTCCTTCCCTCCCTCCCTCCTTCCTTCTTTCCTTTCCTTTTCCCTCCCTTCTATTTCCTTCCTTCTTTCCTCCCTCCCTCCTTTCTTCTTTCCTTTCCTTTTTCTTCACTCCCTCCCTCTCTCCTTCTCTTCCTTCCCTCCCTCCCTCCTTCCTTCTTTCCTTTCCTTTTCCCTCCCTTCTATTTCCTCCCTCCCTCCCTCCTTTCTTCTTTCCTTTTCTCTCCCTTCTATTTCCTCCCTCCCTCCATATAATGAATGCAAATTATAAACCTGTTGATGCTATGTATAGAGTTGTTATTTTTTGTTCTTCTCATGTTATGAAATTGGGATGCATTAAAAAAAATTAAAATAAAAAAATGTATTTTGTTGTAGAATTGCTGTCTGCTGTTGAATGCTGCCTAGGGCAGACAGTGCATCTGGAGACTCACAATATCCCATTGTGATAGACCCACATTGCCGAGTTGTTCACATGTGCTGGGCATCATTGTCCATTTTCCCCATCCGGCATGGCCATTGGCTATGATGAATGGCAAGGAAAGTAGCTGAGTGTTAATGTATCCAAGGAGCAGCAGGTTGGAGAAGCTGGCTGTGTAGTGATCCATTTGATGACTTACAAAAGAATAATATGAAAATGTGAAAAGCACAGGCGCTGCATCTTATCCATACCTTTCAAATCTTTCCAAATCACTCTTATCAACAGTTGATAAGATGGCAAAAGAAATGTACTTCTATTCAGAATAAGAGTTGGAAGGGACTTTTGAGGTCTTCTAATCCAACCTCCTGCTGAAGCAGGAGACCCAGAGGTGGGTTTCAGCAGGTTCTGATCAGTTCTGGAGAACCAGTAGTGGAAATTTTGAGTAGTTTGGAGAACCGGTAGTAAAAATTCTGACTGGCCCCGCCCCCATCTATTCTCTGCCTTCCAAGTCCCAGCTGATCAGGAGGAAATGGGGATTTTGCAGTAACTGGATAGCTCAGCAGACTAATGCATTGTAATTTAACTCCAGCTGTCTGCAATTAGTAAGTTCGAATCTTGCCAGGCTCAAGGTTGACTCAGCCTTCCATCCTTTCTAAGGTAGGTAAATTGAGGACCCAGTTTATGGGGGCAATAGGCTGACTTTGTATAAATATACAAAAGTATGAAGGCTATTGCTTAACACATTGTAAGCTGCCCTGAGTCTCTGGAGAAGGGCGGCATATAAATCAAATTAAAAAAAAAAAAACAACCTTCCCCTGGATTGGGGAGGGAATGGAAATTTTACAATATCCTTCCCCTGGAGTGGGGTGGGAATGGAAATTTTACAGTATCCTTCCCCTGCCATGCCCACCAAGCCACGTCCACCAAGCCACACCACACCCACCAAGCCACGCCCACAAAACTGGTAGTAAAAACTTTTGAAACCCACCACTGAGGAGACCCTATACCATTTCAGACAAAGGCTCTCCAATCTCTTCTTAAAAACCTCCAGTGATGTTCTCACTATGAGGAACTTTCTCTTCAATTCTCTGTTCCTTCTCTCCTTGATTAGAATAGAATAGAATAGAGCTGGAGGGGACTTTGGAGGTCTTCTAGTCCAGCCCCCTGCCCAAGCAGGAAACCCTATACCCAGTGGTGGGATTCAAGTAATTTAACAACTGGTTCTCTGCCCTAATGATTTCTTCCAACAACCGGTTTGCCAAACTGCTCAGAAAGTTAACAACCGGTTCTCCCGAAGTGATGCAAACTGGCTGAATCCCACCACTGCCTATACCATTTCAGACAAATGGCTGTCCAATCTCTTCTTAAAAACCTCCAGTGATAGAGCATTCACAACTTCTGGAGGCAAGTCGTTCCACTGGTTAATTGTTCTCACTGTTAGGAAGTTCTCCTCAATTCCAGGTTGCTTCCCTCCTTGATTAGTTTCCATCCATTGCTCCTTGCCATGCTCTGAAGTCCTTTGGAGAATAAGTTGATCTCCATCTTCTATTGTAGCAGCCCCTTAGATATTCGCCAAATCATTAATATGTCAAGATGTCTGTGGAAGACAGTACAGTATATACATAACTATCCTCTCCAAGTTACTGTAATAGCGAAGAATACATCATCTCTAGATTGGCAGGGAAAAGTACAGCTCCATTTTGTATTGATTAGATCTCCTGCCTTGTTTGGAATTTGACATTTTAAGAAGAACAACAACATAGGCCTGGATCTGAAAAGGGTGATTGGCGAGTTCTGTATTAGCAAATTTCTGGTGCAGATTTCCTTTCTACTGCTCTCAGAGGTCAGGATAAAAGCAAGTGGGAGATTAAAGATTGGGAAGAACTTCCGAAATTAAATGCTTCTGCAGGTGGCAGCATTTAGCTGATCAAAACTGATCTCAGAAATTAAGTAATGTTGGGCCTTGATAGAACACTGATGGAGTGGAGTATTGTTTATGAATTCCAGGGCTGTTGGGATATTTAACAAAATCTTAGGGAGGTAGTGGCAATCTGCTTCTATAATTCTACCAAACAAAATATTTGTGGACACACATGCATGCTGGAGCTGAGCTAGAGCAACGCTCGCGTGCCCACAGATACGACTCCGCATGCCACGGGTATAGGGTTTCCTGCCTGAGCAGAGGGTTGGACTAGAAGACCTCCAAGGCCCCTTCCAACTCTGTTATTCTGTTATTCTTATTAATTCAGTTCTCAACGTTCTGGGATAAGATAAGCATGCAAACACAACCACACAGTTGGAAACTTGAGCATGAGAAACAGAAGCGAGGCACTTGACCCAAATCGGTATTCCCAGAATGAGTTTGTGATACACTTTTCACATCAATTTCCTGCACCATTGATGCTTTGGTGTTCTCGATACAAACAATCTTAAGAACTCAGGACAAAGTGCTCAGTATAGGTTATCAAATGAATAAGAAAAGAGATTCTGAAAATATGTGACATTTTCCCATATCTCCTTTTGGCTTTATTTTCTGTATACGAATATTATGGGGGTTTTTTTTTTTATTCCAATCAGTGTATCCCACGGTAACATCTGAACTACTGAATAAACAAAGAATGTGAGAACACCATCCATGGCAAAGAACGATGGTGACTTACAGAGACATTCTCACAAGATAATTTTTTAATATTTATAATATATCATGTCTTCTTGCGGATATCATCAGAAGAAAACCTCCCTGAATGGAAAGTTCTCTCTTCAAATGACAAATAAATTACAGGGAAGAGGACTGAAATGCCCTTGGCTAATGTCTGGTCATGATAAACTCTACCCTTCATCTGCTTTTGCATTCTTTCTTGATAGCACAATTAAGTTGGAGAAGACACATAGAATAAACGCTATCGGTAGGTCATGTGATATGACCTCATATAAATAAGTTCTTCTAATGCAGTGTTTCTCAACCTTGGAAGCTTGAAGATGGGTGGACTTCAACTCCCAGAATCCCCCAGCCAGCAGCGCTGGCTGGGGGATTCTGGGAGTTGAAGTCCACCCATCTTCAAGCTTCCAAGGTTGAGAAACACTGTTCTAATGTAATAAAAGCTCAAAAAGGGGGGTGGTGGAAAAAAATGAACATTAACATTCATGCATTTTTAAACAGAATTTGGCAATCTGAGATCTCCAGATCACTTTTATGTGCTGCGAACCACAAATTAACTGCTATCATTGAGTGCTAATGGCAGTGGTGGTTCCATGGGTATTATCAAAATTCAGCCAATTTTGTACCCATGATAATTCCTCTATTTGTTCCTATCTTCTCACTTTCCCCCACCCCAAGCAAGAGAACAGACTAGCTTATTCTCTTCCCAAGCAATTCCACACTGTCATATGTCCTCCTGCTACAATCAGGGATGGATCAGTTGGGAAGTTCATGAGATATTAAAGAACTTCAGATAAGTAATCATTATAAAAGAAAGTTAGGAAGCCATAGCTGAAGAATTCCCATGACTGCTATATTTCAAGAACAAGTAGCTTTCCTCTACCATCACCTCCTCCTCCTCCTCCTCCTCCTCCTCCTCCTCCTCCTCCTCCTCCTCCTCCTCCTCCCTGGTCATATTTGTTATGTTAGTTTTTACTGGCTGTGTGAGAACTAACTTCATACGGAGAATGGAAGCCCTTTTGCAACCTGGTAAAAGGTCAGTTATTCCAAGCAGCACAGTGATGGTCTCCCATTATGAGGATGATTGTTGAAAGAAGAGGCTGTGGGAGGCACAGTGCTCAGCAGCCTGGAATGTGCCCACACAGTCAGCAACAGAATAAGCTGTGTGTGTGTGTGTGTGTGTGTGTGTGTGTGTGTGTGTGTGTGTGTCTGTGTGTGTGTGTCTGTGTCTGTGTGTGTGTGTGTGTGTGTGTCTGTGTGTCTGTGGGAAAGAGAGATTACCAATTTGCATCACTTCAGCTCAGCCAGTTAGATACCACTCCACAGCACTAAAATAATTTTAAAGCAGAAACTTTCCACTCACAAACTATAAAATATTCTTCCATCCACCCAGTCTTGCTTACTCTGATTATCGCAAAATGTTAATTGGATTAGGACATATTTTCATTAAGCTATAACAAACTTTATGACAGGCGATCTAATAACCTCCAGATTTTCTGGATTACAACTTGGACAATTTGCCATTACCATACTGGTTAAGACTGAAGAAAGAAGGGGGAAAAAAACATCTGGAGAACTTTGACGGTGCTCCTAACTAGGACTTGGATCTGTTAAACAGATTATCGCTGAAATATTTGAGAGTGGGAGATTTATAGAGGCCAGCCAATAGTGATTCATAATAGGAATTAAAATGTTCTTCAGTGAATGATAGAAAATAATACTGAAAAGTAGAAAGTAAGAAGGAAACTCCCGAGTTCCGTTTTTGGCTGCGCTGGCTTCTTTCAACCCTCAGCTAGTGAAAACGGAGCTCCGGAGGGTTGCCCAGTGGTGGGATTCAGCAGGTTCGGGCCGGTTCAGGCTGGTTTGGGGGAACTGGTTGTTAAATTTCTGGCTGGCCCTGCCCCTCCTTGCCCCGCCCCTTCCAGGAGTCCCCACACACCTTGTTTTGGCTCCCAGGTAAGTGCAGGGAGGTCTACTAGGCCCAAAACAGGGAGCGGGTGTGTGTGGTGTGGCCACCCCGTGGCCCATTTTTGCTCCCAGGAGGCTGCAGGGAGGCCAAGTGCTGCCTGTCACACCCCCTGGCCACGCCCACCATGGCCACACCCAGCCAGCCGGTCATTAGGGCAGAGAACCAGTTTTTAAATTATTTGAATCCCACCACTGGTCTCCGCCCTCTGTTTTTGCTGGCAGAGGCACCATGGCAGTGGTGGGTTCCTCCCGGTTCGGCCCGGTTCGGCCGAGCTGGTAGCGGTGACAATATGACACCACTATCGAACAAAGAGAACCGAACCGGTTCTCTTTGTTTGGGAACTGGGCCCTCCCGCCCCCCTCGTTATTCTTACCTTTTATTTGGCCCCACCCCCAATCTATTGCTGCCTCCCAAGTCCCAGCTGATCACCTAGAAGGAAAAAAACTGTTTAAACTCTTGCCGTGGGGCTTCAAAGGGCCACCCTACAGCTGATCAGTGTTAAAAGGCAGTGTGGTGGTAGACCGGTGTCTCCAAAAACAAATGAGTAGACCGGTGCCTCCAAAAACAAATGGGTAGACCGAGGCCTCCAAAAACAAATGGGTAGACCGGAATGCTCCAAAACAAATGGGTAGACCGGTACAGTTCTGCAAGCAGTTAAAAGCCTGGTAGACCAGTACCTCTGCTATATGGACTATTGTAACGCTCTCTACATGGGGCTCCCCTTGGGGTACACCCAGAGGCTCCAACTGGTGCAGAATGCGGCCGCGCGGGGGATTATGGGAGCAACTGGACTCCTCTCCTGCGCGAGCTGCATTGGCTTCCGGTGGACTTCCGGGTGCGCCTCAAGGTGTTGGTGATCACCTTTAAAGCACTCCATGGCTTAGGGCCAGGGTACTTACGGGACCGCCTTCTGCCACCAATAGCCTCCCACCGGCCAGTTCGCTCCCACAGAGAGGGCCTCCTCAGGGTGCCGTCGGCTAGACAATGCCGGCTGGCGACCCCCAGGAGGAGAGCCTTCTCTGTGGTGGCACCTACCCTTTGGAACAGTCTACCCCCAGAGATACGAGTGATCTCCGACCTCCGGACCTTTCGTCGGGCCCTAAAAACTCATCTCTTTCAGTTAGCCGGTCTCTCTTGATTTTATGATTTTATGGTTGGTTTTAAATTTTGATATGGATTTTAAATTAATAAATTTTAAACTATGGGCCAAATTTAATTATTTTAAATCTATTTTTAATCGTACTTATGTATAAATGTTTTTTATTCTGGCTGTTCACCGCCCTGAGTCAGAAAGGAGAAGGGCGGTATAGAAATTCGAATAATAAATAAATAAATAAATAAAATCCTGAAGAATTGTCACATGACCATCAAGCCATGCCCATGAAATAAGCCACGCCCACAGAACCGGTAGTAAAAAATTTTAGAACCCACCCCTGGTCCACGGGCCAGTCCTTCGCTGTTTCCAGGGTGGCCCCATGAGCCAGATCTAAGCATCCTGCAGGCCGGATCTGGCCCCCGGGCCGTGAGGTTGACACCCCTGCTGCTTGCCATTTTACTAACCGAATTTCATTTAAATTCTTTTCTTCTCGGGGAGACATCTACAAAATCAATTCTCTTTCAAAGGGTGGGAAAAAGTGGGAGGGAATTTTCCCACCCAACACTAATTTAGAAAGATGGTGTTTCACCCAGTCTCTTTCACTCTTATCTTCTTCCTTCTTCCCATTTTAAAACCATCCACACAACCTTCATATATTTAATATGCATGCAGATGTCCAGTTCTGAAGATAGCCGGCACATTGCCCATACTTAGTAGATGCTCAGGAAAAAGAATGGCCACAGCTTTCTAACTGGTGAAGGCACCTAATTCAGAATGAATAAAAGACCCATCTTGTCCATCCGTCCCTCCCCCACCCCTACTCACTGAGATTCAGCTATTTCATGAAAATAGTGCTCATTTGTAAATTGTGCTTAGAAGTGAAGGAAGGAAATCCGGTCTGCCTATCTTCTGAGTTGTTTTGTCAATTCCCCTCAAAACAGGTGTCCACTACTCCGTCATGAAGCTAGAGGGTGCTGCTTTGCAAGTAGAACCACTTGTCATTTACTACGTGGCGTTTTTATCCCCTTGCACTGGACTGGACTGTATTTTAGAGATGGGGGAACAGATTGAGGGAGATGATAGATGAAAGAGAGAGAAGAGATGATAGATAGATAGATAGATAGATAGATAGATAGATAGATAGATAGATAGATGAGACACAGAGAGAGATGGATTGGAGAGAGAGAGAGAGATGATAGATAGATAGATAGATAGATAGATAGATAGATAGATAGATAGATAGATAGATGATAGATAGATAGATGGATGGATGGATAGATGGATGGGACACAGAGATAGAGAGATGGATTGGAGAGAGAGAGATGATAGATAGATAGATAGATAAGATAGATAGATAGATAGATAGATAGATGAGACACAGAGAGAGATGGATTGGAGAGAGAGAGAGAGAGATGATAGATAGATAGATAGATAGATAGATAGATAGATAGATAGATAGATAGATAGATAGATGATAGATAGATGGATGGATGGATAGATGGATGGGACACACACAGAGAGAGATGGATTGGAGAGAGAGAGATGAGATAGATAGATAGATAGATAGATAGATAGATAGATAGATAGATAGATAAATAGATAGATGGATAGATGAGACACACAGAGAGAGATGGATTGAAGGAGAGAGAGAGAGAGGCTATTGCTTAACGCATTGTAAGCCGCCCTGAGTCTCTGGAGAAGGGAGGCATATAAATCAAATTTTAAAAAAAAAAAGAGAGAGAGAGAGATGAGACGGAGAGAGAGATGAGACAGAGAGAGAGAGATGGATTGGAGAGAGAGAGAAGATAGATAGATAGATAGATAGATAGATAGATAGATAGATAGATAGATGAGAGAGAGAGAGAGATGGATTGAAGGAGGGAGGGAGAGAGATGATAGATGGATGGATGGATGGATGGATGGATAGATAGATAGATATAGATAGATAGATAGATAGATAGATAGATAGATGAGAGAGAGAGAGATGGATGGATGGATGGATTGATGGATGGATAGATAGATAGATAGATAGGTAGATAGATAGATAGATTAAAGAGAGAGAGAGAAAAGAAGATTGAAGGGTTTATATTGCGATTTACAATTCTTGAATTTTTTACTATTAGGAAAGTAGAGTGAGATCTTTCTGAGATTTTTTGCCTCAAGTCCTGAATGGAGGCACCCAGTGCAGATTAAATTAGCCCCAGATGCAAAATCCCTCAAAATGATAGTGTCACTGATTGTAAGATCTGCCTACCAAGTAATATTTTTTCCTGTAGAAGTGGGTTTAATTTCCTAGTTTGGCCATGTCGTAGGATAAATTGTCCCTGGCCCACCTTATGAAGAGGAGTTTCAAAACATATTTATTTTCCAAGGCTGTCAGGCTCAGCAGGGCAGGACCACAGGTGAAGTTCCCATTAAACTGATTCCTTGCTTGTGCCTATGCACAGGAATCTACTCAGCTAACGGGTAGCATTATTTTGGCACTAGATAAGGGTTAATGGAATTCAAAGCGGGTTGGACTTAGACCGCTTGTGACTATGTGGAGACTCCAAGCTGATTCCTCTTTTGACTCTGCCCCCAGTTCTGCCACTTCTTCTCCTACTTCGGCCTTTTAATATCAATGTTATAACTCTGCGGTGTGATAATTATTGTTCTAATTTCGAGAGGAATTTATGTGTCATTTTAATCATGTATCTTCTGAAAGGCTTAGCAAGCAGACAAGATTTTTATCTCAAATGTCAACCGGTGTCAAATACAGCTGCATTTCGTTTAGCGTCTGTTGGGCTATGTCATCAGTTAGGCAGGTTTCACTTGACATAATGGAGCAGTCACCAAGTATTTTTAAAATATTTTGATTGTTAAACTGATACTGCAAATCTAAGACTCTCGTCATCAGCTGGATTTATGAGCCAGCTCTAGAGGTGAAAACTCACACCGCCTAAATTATTATGAGTATTTATCATGTTTTTACATTAATGTAATGTTTCTTCTTTCTTTTTAATGACTCATTTTAAATGGATATTAATAATGCTTTTTTTTACTGGACTTGATAAGCCTCCCCAGATTGCTAAAGAGATGGACAGCATAGTATTTGTATAAATAAATAAGATAAATCTAGAATTTTTTTTATTTAAGAAATTTTCTCCCCACACTCTTCCTGAGAAACTTAGTGCATCTTGCTCCTGAGTTGGTTTCAGGCTGAGCTTATGAAAGTAACACCTGGGAAATAAGAATACCATCTTCAACATCTTTTCGGGGCTGCAAATGCAACTTCCCCTTGCGAAACATTTCTGCTTTCCGGAGAACAATTTTGGTTTTTATTTTTAAATGGTGGCACCCCTGTCTTTTGTTCCAACAATGGTCGCTTCCATAAAAAATGTCTTTGGACAAAATGCTTTTGGATTGGCCAAATTATTCTATTCTATTCTATTCTATTCTATTCTATTCTATTCTATTCTATTCCATTCCATTCCATTCCATTCCATTCCATTCCATTCCTGATCTATTCCTCTCCTCTCCTCTCCTCCCTTCCATCCCATCCAAGGATGGGATTCAAAAATTTTAGCAACCAGTTCTCTGCCCGGCTGTTTGGTGGGCATGGCCATAGTGGGCATGGCCTATTCGGCTTCCTGCACCATGGGGCGGGGGGGCATTTTTGCCCTCCCCAAGCTCCGGAGGTTTTCCTCTTTTTTTTTTTGGTTTTAATGTTTTATTAAGAAATTATAATAATACAATTTTTATCCATCCGGTTACATAGCATGGAAAAAGAAATAAATACAAATTACATATTGTACATATATAGATAATCTCTGCAGACCAGTTACATGGTATCGAAGAAATTGTGTTCTCATATCATTCTTAGTGTATATTTATATAATAATCTTTTACGATAAATTAGTAAATACATAAATCACGTCTTTTGCTTACCCATGTAACCTTTCCTTGCCTTATTATATTTCCTACCATCTGCAGTACATCTCTTTCTTTTTCATTTAACTATTCGTTGTACTTGCTCTGGTCTTTTTCCTTTTTTTTATTTCAACTTCCTCTTCTCTAACCACCCGTACCACTTGTCCCAAACGCTATAATAATCAGAATCTTCTCTGTCATTAATTTCTAATGTTAATTTATTCATCTCGGCACATTCCATTATTTTGCCAATTATTTGTTCCTTAGTTGGTATTTTTTTCTCTTTCCATTGTTGAGCGAAAGCGATTCTTGCTGCTGTTATTATATGCACTGCCAAGTATTTCTTCTTTTTTGCCATTTCCGTCTTGAGAATTCCCAGGAGAAGTATTTTAGGATCTAATTCAAAGGTTTCACCTATTATTTCTGAAAGCCAATTGCAAATCATCTTCCAATATTTTTTTGCTTGAGAGCAGGTCCACCAGCAGTGGTAAAAAGTACCTTGCTGGTGTCCACACTTCCAGCACTTTGGATTTGAGTTGGGGTAAATCTTGGCAATCCTAGCTGCTGCTAGGTGCCACCTATAAATCATCTTGTACTGGTTCTCCTTATAAGTGGTTGCCTTGGTAAATCTTATATTGTTGTTCCATATTTGATCCCATTCTTCCAGATTTATATTTTTCCCAATATTTTTGGCCCATGCTAGCATTGGGTCTTTAACCACTTCTTCCATCAGGTCATATTCTACTAAATAGTTGTACAATTTAGCTAATAATTTGTTATCTGTACTCATCCAAATCTTGTCAAAATCTTTGCTCCCCATTTCTATACCATATTGTTCCGGAGGTTTTCCTCGAGCCTCTGAGAGGGCGAAAACTGCCTCCCCCGGGCTCCGGAGGCCCTCCGGAGACCAGAAACGGGCTTGTTTCCGGATTTCTGGAACTTCTGGGATGCCTCTTTTTCACCTTCCCACAGCCTGCATGTGGGTTCTGCACTTACCTCGCATCAAAAATGGGCCGCGTTGAGACTCCTGGGAGGGGAGGGGAGGGGTGGGCAGAGCCAGCCAGTCCTTGCAACTACCAGTTTGGCGAACCAGATGTAAAATTAGCATCCGGTTTTTCCAAACCGATCTGAACTGGCTGAATCCCACCCCGATCCCATCCTTTCCCTTCCCATCCCTTCCTATTCCATTCCAAAATGAAGCAAGAGTAAAGAAGGAGAACAGGACCTAGGTTACAAATAAGCTCTCTATGTTCTTATAGTTGGAATTTTCTTCACTGCAGCTACCCCAATTTTGTTGTTTTCCAAGAAATCAGAAAATAATGCACTTTCAAACAAATCAATCCAGAGCAGTCACTTAAGATACAAATGATTTTGGACACATTAGGTGAAGATCAAACGGTCTTGAGGAATCTATAATTCTGGGAAAGAAAAAAAGAAGGAGAAGGGAATTATAGCAGCACAGTGGATGGGTCGGATTTCAGTGGTATTAGAAGACCTGATGTCAGGTGCAAAAAGTCAGGAACCAGGATAGCATTCAAAAATATTACAAGTTTATTTTAAGCTACCTATACACAGGAATCTGAGCTACTAACGGTCAAGGTGAATTGGCACCAGGTCAGAGTCAAGTGGGGGAGAGTGGACTTAGATCTCTTAGGGGAACGCAGAGACTCCAAACTGATGACATGTTTGACCCTACTCTTGAGCACAGCCTGGTTATCTCCTACATCTGAGCAAATCATTCTGAAAAAAGTCTATTTATGTGGCCAATAAGAGTCAACATTAACGTTTCTGTGAGTGTTTGTGTGTGTCATCCAGCCAGTGTTGATCTCCTGATGACTATCTGGACAAGTCCAGTGGTGGGTTGCCCCTGGTTCGCACCGGTTCTATAGAACCGGTAGCAAAACCAGCGGGAGGCTCCGCCCACCGACCCCAACGTCATCAAAATGCTTCTGTGCATGCTTAGAAGCTTCTGCACTTGCACGCAGCCCCATTGCAAACCAGTAGTAAAGGTAAGTAGAACCCATCCCTGGACAGGTTCCTACAGTTTTCTCGGTAAGGTTTTGGAGGTAGCTTGCCATTGTCCCTTTCCTGGGGCTGAGAGAAAGAACCAGGCTTAAGGTGGCTTCTTGTCTAAGGTGGGACTAGAACACCTCACAGTCTCGTGGTTTCTAGTCTGCTTCTAAATTTGGTGCCTTAACCACTACACCAGGAGTCAGCAACCCGCGGCTCTGGAGCCGTATGTGGCTCTTTCATCCCTCTGCTGCGGCTCCTTGTTACCAGTTGGCTCCACAATTGATAGGGCTTTTGGTTAGGACAGGTAGAGGAAAAAGGACCCCACGCTAGGAGGAGACTCTATGGTGGGGGAACCAGACTTCCGGTCGGCTCCAGAATTGAATGGGGAGCTTCCAGTTAGGACCTTTGTGGCTCTTTGAGTGTTTAAGGTTGCCGACCCCTGCACTACACCAAGCTGACTCTCCAATACTAAATTAATGACACATCATCAATCAATCAATCAATAACAGACAGCAGACAAGGTCAAAGGCAGAAGGCATGATAGCTCAGAGTTTAGATCTGATAACACAGATTAGTTCTTCGTTGCTGTTTTCTTCTACTATACATGTGCCAATTAATCCTTATATGTTAATTCTTCTAATTGGGAATGCTTCTTCAAGCATCTATCCCAAGATGTCTTCTCAACGTAATGGGCTTTAAATGTCCTTGTATTATAACCCTCTTCCTTCTCAGCCAGCTTGGCTCTTCTGTAGGGGGAAACAATAACCTGTAGCCCCCCCCCCCAAGCCATTGGGCTTCCTCCCATTCTGCCATTACTAACATGTTGGAACGGCAGCTTCCAATTCTGGAGAAATGCAGAAATCACATAGATGAAAAGAATTTCTGTTTGTTTCCGCCCCCGCAACCCCCCCCCGCCCCCCAGACAACCTTGGCTGGAATTAAATTGAGTCTCAGCGTTGCCTACAAAAATGTTGCTTTTGTTTTCTTAGTTCAAGATCTGAGGGTTAAAAATAGCTGCGGTTATCATCTGTGTCTCGCCAGATGTTTTCTTACAGGTACTCGAGGTCTCTATGGGCAGTCACATTTTATACATTGAAGGTTAATGGTGAGATTTCACCTTAACTAAATAAGAGAGCAGATGGGGGGGGGAAGTGAATATAATTTTATATATCCCTTATTTTTTCAAAAAAGGGTGTTGCAAAGCCAGCTGTTTAAAGGCAGCAGACACGGAGGAGTTCACAATTCCCCTATATTATTAGTTTCATTGTCAAAATGCTTTTACTTAAAATGTATTTCTTAACATGGAGCCATACTCTGCGTGCTTTCCTGCCAGCCTTATAAATTACATCAGTTTTGAATCTTAGCATGCGCGAGAGCACTTATAAAGAATGAATCAGTTTTGCAAACTGATTTAAAATATGCATCCTGCAATTAAATTCTGCATTGAATCAATTTTAAAAAAAAACAGCATAGAATAGAATGGAATGGAATGGAATGGAATGGAATGGAATGGAATGGAATGGAATAGAAAATATAGAATGGAATGGAATGGAATGGAAAGGAAAGGAATGGAAAGGAAAGGAATGGAATGGAATAGAAAATGGAATAGAAAATATAGAATGGAATGGAATGGAATGGAATGGAATGGAATGGAATGGAATGGAATGGAATGGAAAGGAAAGGAAAGGAATGGAAAGGAAAGGAAAGGAAAGGAATGGAATAGAAAATGGAATAGAAAATATAGAATGGAATGGAATGGAATGGAAGGGAAGGGAAGGGAAGGGAAGGGAAGGGAAGGGAAGGGAAGGGAATGGAAAGGAATAGAATAGAATGGAATAGAATAGAATGGAATGGAATGGAATGGAAAATGGAATAGAAAATATATAGTAGAATGGAATGGAATGGAATGGAATGGAATGGAATGGAATGGAATGGAATGGAAAGGAAAGGAATGGAAAGGAAAGGAATGGAATGGAATAGAAAATGGAATAGAAAATATAGAATGGAATGGAAGGGAAGGGAAGGGAAGGGAAGGGAAGGGAAGGGAAAGGAATAGAATAGAATGGAATGGAATAGAAAATGGAATAGAAAATATATAGTAGAATGGAATGGAATGGAACGGAACGAATAGAACAGAACAGAACAGAACAGAACAGAACAGAACAGAATCCATTATTGACAAGAAAGTTCACCCTCCAATTTTCATGTTATGAATACAAAAGAGAGCAGCATTCATTTTTATAACAGCTCCTCCAAACAAGCACAAAAATTATTAGCATTTTTCCCCCAACAGAAAAGAAAAAAAAAAGCTTTAAAAAATCCACAGTGTAACCTTTTACTTGAAGCCAGGGACTAAGAAAATGTGTTGAAAGCTCTCATGACAGAAGGCCCCTTTTGACATTCTTCTCATTCCCCTCCTCCCCTTTTCTTCTCTGTTTTTCCAGGATTTATCTCATCCTGATGATTGACCCTCCTTGGCAGCAGGGGATACTCCGATGAGAAAACTCAAAGGTCTCACACATGAAAATACAAAGAAATGTTTTCTAATGAAGGGGTTATGGACCACTTACAGCAGCGATGGCGGAACCTTTGAGAGACCCAGTGCCCAAACTGCAACCCAAAACCCACTTATTTATCGCAAAAATGCCAACACGGCAATTTAACCTGAACAATGAGGATTTGCTACCTAAAATAATGATAAACAACACAGAGTTCAGCTAACTGTTCTTAGAAAAACGTGATAAACGCACTTTTATGCCCCTTCATTTTTTTTCTGCTTTTGAAATATTACGTTTAGCAACAATAAAAAAGAAAAAACTTTTGTAATATCATTTCTCTTTCATTTCCTCTCTCTCTCTCTCTCTTTCTTTCCCTCCCCCTCTGTTTATTTCCCTCCCTCTCTCTTTCTTTCTCTCCCCCTCCCTGTTTCTCTCTCTCTCTTTTCCTCCATCCGTCTTATTCTCTTTGTTCTAATTGTCAGGAACCTTCTCCTTCTTTCTAAATTTCGCAGAACTATAAAGTCAGAAGGGGTGGTTTAATTATTCTTGAGGATCTTTCAGATCATTTGAATATGGAGAACTTGGTCAGGTTTCTATCCCATAAGAGTGGACATGGTCAGCACATGGCATCTCCTTCTGAAACATCAAGAAGTACAGTTCCGGATTTTATCCTTTAGAATACAGAATGAAAGAGTTGGAAAGGAACTTGAAAGTCTTCTTAGTCCAACCTTCTCCTCAAGCAGGAGACCTTATACCAAGAAATAATGGATGGAAACTAATCAAGGAGAGAAGCAACCTGGAATTAAGGAGAAACTTTCTAACAGTGAGGACAATTCACAAGTTTGCCTTCAGACATTGTGGGTGCTTCACCACTGCAGAGTTTTAGGAAGAGACTGGACAGTCACTTATCTAAAATGGTATAGGATCTCCTGCTTGAGCAGAGGGCTGGATTAGAAAACCTCCAAGGTCCCTTCCAACTCTATTCTGATTCTGATTCTTCTCCAATACCAAAATTCAAAAGCTTCAGTACACTTCCTCCCTTGCTTCTACAAAGTGCGGCTTTCGCTTCAAACTGGTTTCATGAAATAAATAAATAACAAACACACCAGTGCTGGGTTTCAAAAATTTTACTACCAGTTCTATGGGTGTGGCTTGGTGGGCGTGGCATGGCTTGGTGGGTGTGGCAGGGGAAGGATACTGTAAAATCTCCATTCTCACCCCACTCCAGGGGAAGGTTACTGCAAAATCCCCATTTCCTCCCCATTAGCTAGGACGTGGGAAGCAGAGAATAGATGGGGGCGGGGCCAGTCAGAGGTAGGATTTACTGGTTCTCCGAACTACTCAAAATTTCCACCAGCGGTTCTCCAGAACTGGTCAGAACCTGCTGAAACCCACCTCTGAAACACACCCAGGTATGAGTAAAACAAAACAAAAACACAACCCTCTCGCCCCGAATCCTGAAAATTCCCTGCTAATTTCTGGCTAGATGCCAATAACATGAAAAGTGGTGGCTTTCATTGTATGTTGTGTAAATAATTCCAATTGTAACATACTCAATAAACCATGGCTTAATGTCGTGATGTTGAACCTATGGCACGTGTGCCTGAGATGGCATGCAGAGCCATCTTTCTGGGCGCACAAGCTGTCACCCAACTCACCTGCACTTGTGCATGCACGCATGCCCCAGCTGGTGTTCAGGCCTCCAATGCGCAGGTGCACAATTCAGGGGGCCCAGATGGTCTTCAGAGCTCTCCTGCGCATGCACGCACATTTGTGCATGCATGTGAGAGTATTTGCACACAGCACGCACGTGCGTAGTGTTCACACATGTGCATTGTGTACGTGAAAACCGCACACATGCGCAGATGGTGCAAGTACATGCGCAGCGCCCGGGGAAGCTGCATGAAACCTGCATACATGCGCAGTTAGTGCAGTTGCATGCACAGCACATGGGGGCATGCGTAGCTCACGGGGGAGGAGCCATGCGTTAGCACAGATAGCACACACACACTCGAAGTGCGTACCTGTTTGGCACTCGGTGAGTAAAAGGTTCGCCACCACTGGCTTAATGCAATGTATGGACCAGGATGAGAACTACAGAGTTCAGGGGTCTGAGCACAAGGAAGTCCTGGTATCTTAAATTTTAACTGTCTTGAATTGATCCAAACATTTTAAGATTAGTTACCCCTGACTCCAGTCTAAAGTTCAATTTTTGGGGGGAAATAATGGTGCATTTAGTGATCATAATACATGCCATATAGGACAGTATGCACCAGTGGTGAAATGTAAAATTTGTTACTACCGGTTCTGTGGACATGGCTTTGTGTGTGTGGGGGGGTAATGTGACTGAGTGGGTGTGGCCAACTTTTTTTTTTACTTTTAAAAGCATTTTTTCTACAACTCTCGAAGAGGTTGTAGAAAAAATGTTTTTAAAAGCCTCTGACGAGCCCAGCCAAGCCACACGATCATCAGAGGCTTTTGTTTTTAACTTTTAAAAGCATTTTTTCAGCCGAAGAATTTATAGAAAAAATGCTTTAAAAAAAAAAAGCCTCTGATGATCGTGCGGCTCAGCTGGGCATGGGGGGGGGGGGCAGGGATTTTTGCTACCGGTTCTCCGAACCACCCGCCCTCTTCGCTACTGGATCGGTCTGAACCGGGAGCATTTCACCTCTGTAATGCACTCTACCCTGAAAAGGGTATCACAGCTCGTTCCTAACCTATTGGTGTTTCAAATGCCAATTCTGTATGTTTTTTTCTTTTATGAGCTCACTGCTGTGTAATCTGGAAATGGATAAAGAACCTTTTGTGCTCCCGAAAGAAAATCTTGACAGCCTCATCTTACCAGTTCTTAAGGACCCAAGCAAACTCTCTTTTTCTCGCAGCTGCCAATCAAGTGCTGTTTGGAAGAAAACTAAATGAAATGTTTGGTGAGACCATTCTGGAAACAGGTAAGTGCCACTTAAACCAACAGACAAAAAGTAGGTTTTGTAGAAAAACAGCAAAAAGATAGGTTTTATAGCAGGTGATATTTGCTATTGTAAACTTGGAAAATAATAAGACAAAAAAAAAAATAGCAGTAAGCTAGGGGCTGCCACAAAGAAGAGGGAGTCAAGCTATTCTCCAAAGCACCTGAGGGCAGGAAGACAAGAAGCGATGGGTGGAAACTAATCAAGGAGAGAAGCAACCTAGAACTAAGGAGAAATTTTCTGACAGTGAGAATAATTAATCAGTGGAACAACTTGCCTCCAGAAGTTGTGAATGCTCCAACACTGGAAGTTTTTAAGAAGAGATTGGATAACCATTTGTCTGAAATAGTATAGGGCCATGATGGGGAACCTGTGGCACACGTGCCACAGGTGGCATGCGTAGCCATATCAGTGGGCACACCAGCTCAGCTCTGGCATGCATGCGCGCGCCAGCCATCTGATTTTTGGGCCTTCTGGGACCACCAGAAGTAGGGAAACAGGCTGTTTCCTGCCTCTGGAGGGCCTGGAGGGGGTGGGGAAGGCCTGTTTTTCTTTCTCACCTGGCTCCAGATCCTCTATTTGCATCTGGGGAGGGCGAAAACAGCCTTCCTCACCCTGCGGAGGCCCTCCAGAGGCCTGAAACGGCCCATTTCCCAGTTCTGGTTGGACAGGAAGTGACTTTTTTGCTGTCCCCAGCCTCCAGAGACTCCTAGAGTGTCAATGGTGGCAAGGAAAGTTGTAAAGGGGGTCAAAACTCACTTAACACATTCTCACTTAGCAACATAAATTTCGGGCTCAATTGTGGCCCTAAGTTGAGGACTACTGGTACCGCTGAGAAGTATTTTAATTCCTGTTTTAAACTAACACTGCAGGCCAGGGGTGAAATCCAGCAGGTTCTGGAGAACTGGTAGCGGAAATTTTGAGTAGTTTGGAGAACTGGCAAATTGTTGTGACCCAGGCCCAAGTAGTTAATATTAAATACAAACAGTTCGAAAACAAACAAACTTTATTAGAACAGCTGAGAATTAACTCATTCTCAGTGTAGTCCAAATTAAATTAAAGCAAATTCTTCAAAACACCATTCCTCAGTTTGTCACCTGACCTTGGGATAATTAGGGAAACTGCCAAAGGCTTCTCTTGGCAAAAGTTCAGAAGCAGAAGACACCGACAAGAGATAAGTGCAGCAATACTATCAACGTTGTTTCCGACAAAGAGCCCAAGAGCCGTTGCTGGTCTTTTAAGCCTTATGGGAGGGGCCAATCATCTCTTGGTCCTACTCCCGAGTCATCCTCTCTGCTTTATCTGCTCCTGCCTTCTGGCAGCTCTTCTCATGTGTGCATTAGGAACAGGCTCATCCTTTTCCTCTGCCTCTCTACTGTCAGCCTCTGGAGGCTCCGAAGTCCGTGCATCACTCCCCGATGGCCCTGGCCCCATCTCTGCCTCTGATGCAGAGCCCTCATCTGGGCCTTCCCCAGCCTCCAGGATTGGCCCATGTTCTTCCTCAGCCTCATCGCTGTCCGACTCCGCTGCCAGCTCCACAGGCTGCTGGCGGACCACAACACAAATGCCACCTCTGGCTGGCCCCAGAGTGGCGTGGGAATGGAGATTTTGCAGTATCCTTCCCCTGCCATGCCCACCAAGCCATGCCCACAGAACCAGTAGTAAAAAAGAAAAATTGAATTTCACAACTGCTGCAGGCCCAAAAATTTTGACATGTTTGTTTATTACAATGCCTGATTTCTTTTGCAATGCCAATTATATAATGTCACCATGCCTGATTCCTGGAAATGTTTTTGGGCTGTCACTCCATCAGCAGTTTAGAAAGCTTGCCATAATGCTTGAGTCTTCCAACCAAAAAAAAATAAAAAATAAAAATCTTTTTCCAGAGCCTTATTACTTAAAAGACACAATGGCAAAAGAAAAGGACAAAGAGGGAAGAGATAAAAAAGAAGCAAGGTTAAGAACCGGAGGTTTTTTTTTTAGGAATAATAATGGTCTTGTTCCTTTTGCCCAAGATGGCAGGCGAGAAGAAAACCACGAGGGTCCAGAAGGTCCATGCCAGCTGCAATCCGGTGCTGGCCCAAGGGATCACGGGATATTCCTGGTTGGCCATATATGCATGGAAGGCCATGTACAAGTGGAAGTACAACGTGCCGGAGACAAAGATAGACAAAAAGAAGAAAGAGAAGGAGGCAACCACTGTTACAAAGCCCATTGGGGGTGATAAGAATGGAGGCACCCGGGTGGTCAAACTTCGCAAGATGCCCAGATACTACCCCACGGAGGACGTTCCCCGCAAACTCCTGAGCCACGGCAAAAAAACTTTTGCCCTCCACAAGAGGCAGCTGCGGGCTTCGATTTCCCCAGGAATGGGGGTGATCCTTCTCCTTGGCTGCCACAGGGACAAGCGGGTGGTTTTGTTGAAGCGGCTTGGAAGTGGACTGTTGCTTGTGACAGAGCCAGAGGTTGGTTTCAGCAGGTTCTGACCAGTTTTGAAGAACCGGTAGCAGAAATTTTGAGTAGTTCGGAGAACCGGTAAATACCACCTATTACTGGCCCTGCCCCCATCTATTCTCCGCCTCCCGAGTCCCAGCTGATCGGGAGGAAATGGGGATTTTGCAGCAACCTTCCCCTGGAGTAGGGATTTTACAGTATCCTTCCCCTGCCACGCCCACCAAGCCATGCTACGCCCACCAAGCCACACACCCACAGAACCGTTAGTAAAAAAATTTGAAACCCACCAGTGGACAGGGCCCCTGGCTATCAACCGTGTCCCTCTGTGCAGAACTCACCAAAAGTTTGTCATTGCCACGTCGACTAAGGTTCATATCTCGGGGGTCAAAGTACCAAAACATCTCAGTGACGTTTACTTCAAGAAGAAGAAGAAGCTGCATAAGCCCAAACATCAAGAGGGAGAAATTTTTGATACTGAGAAAGCAAAATATGAGATTGCAGATTAGCGCAAGGGAGACCAGAAGACTGTGGACTCCCCAGTTTCTGTCCGTCATCAAGAAGGTTCCTCAGCTCCAGGGCTACCTATGTTCGACCTTTTCACTCTCCAACTGAGTTTATGTTCTGTCCCCGTACCATGCACACACCCAACCAGCCAGCTGAGGGTTAAATAAACTCTTCAAACACACAATATCAGTGATAAGGAACTTGGCAGCAACTCCGTGGCTGCCTGCCAAGAGCTTTTACTCCGATAACACAGACAAAAATACACACAGTTTGAATAGTCCAGTTTGTAATTAAATCCACAGCAAATAGGTGTTGTGTCCGAAGGTGCAAGTGCCTCGCCAGAAATTAGCTTTGTCCGTCACAAAATCCAAATGGCCACCACACTCCCTTTTATAGCCTGTGGGGTGTGGTATTACTCCCCCCCCAAAAAAAGTGGTGTTATTAGCTAGTTTTAGAAAATACACTTTTCCCAAAAGGTTTCCACCATTTTGGCCACTAGTGTACAACATCCTCTAAATCACTAGTAAGGAAATGACTTCTAATAGAACAAATGGAAACTGATTAAGGAGAGATTCAACCTAGAAATAAGGAGGAATTTTCTGACAGTGAGAACAATCGACCAACGGAACAGAAGTTGCCTTCAGAAGTTATGGGAGTTCCATCACTGGAGGCTTTCAAGAAGAGACTGGACTGCCCTCTATCAGAAATGGTGTAGGGTCTCCAGCTTGGGCAGTGGGTTGGACAAGATGAACTATAAGGTCCCTTCCAACTCTGTTATTCTATTCTAATAATGATGTCATAGCTATAAAGACCTTAGAAACCATTGACCCTTGTCCTACAGAAAGTCATATCCTTGCTCCATCCAGCTCAGTGTTGTTTGTATTCTTCATGGCTGGCTGGGAAATTTGGGAGTTGACGTCTACGCAGCTTAAAGTTGCCAAGGTTGAGAAACACTGAGCTACACGAACAAGTAGTGGCTTTGCAGGATTTTCAACCTGTCTTTCCCACCATGCTGGACATATTAGAGAATGAACCTGAAATGTTCTCATGGCATAGCAGGTTTTCTTCTACTTCACACATCAAACAATTAAGAGAATACTTAAGAGAATAACCGAAGTGGAAAGGACCGTGAAGTTCTTCTAGTCCAACCATTTCAGACAAATTGTTGTCCAATCTCTTCTTAAAAACCTCCCATGATGGAGCACCCACAACTTTTGGAGGCAAATCATTCCACTGATTAATTATTCTGTCTGGAAATTTCTCCGTAGTTCTACATTGCTTCTCTCCTTTATTAGAGTAGAGTAGAGTAGAGTAGAGTAGAGTAGAGTAGAGTAGAGTAGAGTAGAGTAGAGTAGAGTAGAGTAGAGT